>JAGDQP010004555.1:0-84250 GCA_022664845.1 Lepisma saccharinum | reverse complement strand
AACCTCAAACTTTAGCTAAAAGCTTTATTTCCTGTTTCTCAAACAATCTCAAAATGTCAAATATTTTACCCGATTTGAGGACATTTTATCTTTTCATTCATGACTCCTTTGTTCCCATTTGGTATGAACAACGAACTATAAACAAAAGGTCAAAGGTTTGCATTTCTGAACTGGCAAACCAGGATTTTCGATAAATTAAAGGATCTAAGATTCATCTCCTTTCTGAAGCAAAAGATCAGCGTCATCATTCAGAGAGGAAATGCAAGTTCTATCTTGCTAACAGTCTCAGCATCGAAGCCACTTGCTGAAGTGTTTAGACTTTTTACTTCACATATTTTTCTTATTCATTAATTGTTGTTCAACAAAGGTTTCAAATCGAAAAGGTAACTTTAAATTTTACATGATTGAAGTTTATGTGATGTCATAATTTCTAAAAAAATTGAAGAACATATGACGTCAGATAACTTTCAGTTTTAGCTTTATATTTTGAGTAACGTAACAGTGAAAACACTAGTGTGAAGATCACATTTCACCGTAAGACTGAAATAGGAAGCTTAGAAAGGTGTGAGAGAAAGTATAACTACCACACTGAGGATAGTGAGTAAGAAACTAAAGGATTTGCGATTACTGGTAAAAACCATAACTTAATCGTGTCATATGTTGGAGGCAGTTCCTCCGCCAACGAAACGGTAAATCTATGATCCCGACTTCAGTGTGAGCGGTCCCGGGTTCGATTCCCGGTGGGGGCTCAAAAATTTCGGTGTTGACCCAGCATCGTGAGGACAATTGGGGAGCGAATAAAATACAGTGGCGATCACAGTGAGAGCTTCGGCTCTCCTCTCCCAACCTGTCTGGTCAGCGTGGGAGCAGTAGACCAACTCCTCCCTTCGGGGAGAGGCCTCATCCACTAGTGGATTGAATATGGCTGTGATTTATTATATATATATATATATATAAACGAAAACTTTGAAAGTTAAAACAAGGTATGATACGCGAGAAATACTCACGCGAGAGTATGCGAGACTCTCGCTCTCTCCTTGCTTCGCACTTGTGACTCGAGGCGAGGTGCGAGAAATTCTCGCCTCCCTTTGAAACATTAATAAAAGTTTAAATTCATATATTTCCCTGTTAAAAAGAAAACCAAAAGGTCTGTAATAATGTAATTTAAAGTGTGTTTCATTAGTTGTTTCTGTGTGTTTTTATTGTACGAAAACAGGATAGATGAAGAGGACTATTATGAACTTTCGCCCACGTTTCAAGCGATTTGGAGCGTTACAATGTCTGAATCTCGTAGTTAGCACAAATCTTCAAAGCAACACTGCCCACGTCGTTGTTAGTCATTCTGTCAATACGCTTAGCGAGAACAGCAGTATACAGGAAACAGGCGTGTACCATGAAATATTAATTCCTGCTTTTTGCTTCTCGTAAACTCTGTCCTGAACCTTCAATATTTGGCCTCGTGATAAAGCATCGTATTCAAAAGCCGTAGAAAAACAAGTCTTTCTCTTTCTCTGCATCACAGGCAAAACGCTCCTCGAGTCCTCGTCTTTCCCATTTTTTTTTTTTTAACCTTAAACAAATACAGAAATTTCATCTCTGTTCACGCTGCTCGAATATTAAATCACTGTTACACAAAAGTGGAAAACGGTCCACCTTGCAGGACTCCTCATTCCTGCTCTTCCCTCATCGCTGACGTCAGGAAAGACGTGGAGGAAGAGGAAGTTAGAGAGAGCTGGACAGAGTTGCTATAATTACAATTTTATGAGAAAATTTTCTCTCTTAGAGAGATCAAATTAACAGCCCCAGAGCGTGAACAAAACTCTACCGTGGATACGTCTACTTCCATATGAGTTCTAGTGAATACAAACAAACAAAAAATGATTTGATTATCCATTAACTTCACTTTGTTCGTTTGTCGGTTTGTCTGTCTGTCTTTCATGCAAGGCAGATAGAAACTAATTTCAGGTTTTGGTTCAACGACCTCTATATATCTGGCAGAGTTTAAATAAACCAGTAAGGCGGCAAGTCCTTCTTATCTCGTTAGCTTTCTCAATTGATTTTGAATTTAAATTTAAGGCCTTTAGACTCGGGCCGGATGGATAATTATGAGATGAATCGGTGTAGTGAAGAAAGTGGAAGGAAACGGGAGAACCTACTCATATGGTGTTTGTCCACTACAAAACCCACATGGCATGAGCAGTGATCGAACCGACGACCCTAGTACCAGGGGTGGGTGCTTTACCGTTGAGCCACCGCGTCCATTTTCTATATTTAAAGAATTCCTGCTAGTTATATTACACACACACACACACACGGTATCATTGCGTCTGTATTATAAGCTTAATACAATAAACTTTATTTGTGCTTATTTAAACCTACTAACGTTTTTCTAGACTGCTCCTTGAATTGTATTTAATTTATGAGCTCTAGACATCTATGGCTCAGGACAGGAAGGGACCATTACGGCATTTGCTGATGTGACTGAGGAAACACTCGAAAAATTCCTTGTGCAAGCTTTCGAAGATAGATGGGGGTTGGTTCTTTAATAAAAATTCATGTTCGTTCAGTATGGGCGACAGCAGAACTCTAATCTATAGTACAGAACCAACATTCGTGACTAATATATCAATAAATATAAAGATTTGGACAATAACCCCCATACAATTTTCATCTTTCTGTTGATCGGTTCTCAAAAAGAATTTTGTCTTACGAATATATTCTACGTTGTTGTTCTTGCTTTGATTTGCTTTTCATACTTCAAAGCTTAGCTTAACTTTACCTTTTGTTTCTACAAAAACATGAAGAGAATCCCTTTCTATTTGCTTTCCCGTTTTGATGTTAATTCTAGTCTCTTTTACTTACTATATATGCAGTAAATTACAAGCGTATAATGACTTAATTTTAGAAGCGTGACATATATTTTTATTATTAGTAAAGTTAAAAAAGAACTGCAACAAAATAGCCTTTAAAAATTCTTTTCATCTGCTGTCGTGTCCTTAATTTAGAAGATAAAAATGTCATCAGTCAGCAGCAAGTGCTTGGCGCTGAACACCTTATTAGCACTTGTTTTTTCGTTTAATTTTTCTTCACCCTTTCGTTCTCAGTTTTTTTTTTTCACCGTTTCTTAAAGTTGCAATTTAGTTGCAAGCTTGTCTACATGTCTCAGCTTTTCTTTCTTTCGCGTCCAAGAAAAAAAAACAGCAACTAGTCATTTATTTCTTCCTCTTTTTCCTTCTTCTTCTTCTTCTTCTTTCTATTCAATTCAATCTTGTTTAGTTTCCTCTCCTCCCATTTCCCATTTGTGCTTCTTTCAGTTTTTCGTGCGCTTCTTTTCCTTTCATTTTGCGTTAATTTTTTACTTGATTCTTGAAGAGACAGAATTAAAAAGGCGAAGAGACGAAAAACGAAAGAAAAAAAAGGTGGAAAATGACATTATGGAGGCAACTGATGACTTTAGAATACTGGATGTCCCTGATATTGATTTCTTGTATACTTGACTTTTACAAAGGAAAGAATGCAGACTATGCATGTTTAAAAAATTCTTTCGTTTTTTGAAAATATATTTTTTTAAAGTGGTTGACATTATTCCATAGCACAAAACAATAAGCGATTGTTTGACTATTCACATTCTTTTCCGTAGCGGAATCGATAACTTGTCTTTGATGATAAGAGGCAAACTGGTAATTACTAGTTTGTTCCTTCCTAAACTAGTATAATAGGTTGCAACGCTTCAGTTAGCAAATTAGAGAAAAAAGACAATTAAATTTTCGTGAAGGACATTGTGACGTATACGTTGGGCAAGGTCAAGATATTTTTGCCTAAAAATATGAGAAGTTATTCTTTCTTTCTGTAGGTGTCCTTAGGCTAGTTTTTCATTCAAGCGTGCCTTGCGTTCTTTGCTTGCGATTTGGGTGAGTAGTCAATTGGAACACGTGTTTAAGTGCGTGTTCTACGTGTAACACGAGTTTCTATTGTCTACTCATAGAAATCGCAAGCAAAGCACGCGCCGAGCGCTTGCTAGGAAAGCTGACTTTATGCTAAACAATTTTACTCGTAAACCAAATACCATAGTTTTATTACCAAGATTTGTTCAGTTTAATTGGATGCAATCGAACAACTTTTATGTCGTCCATGTTGCATAACCTCAAAGGCGTAATAAAGCCCCGTACTGTGCAACATACATATAAAAAAGAGTTGGCAACACCGTAAGCGCCTGGCACTCTATCCGCCAGCCAAGCCTTAGTTCCTTCCCTCTGTCGTTTCCACCCGGGTCCATTCTTTAATAAAAAAAAATATAGGAGTATACGGGGCGATTCAAAAGTACCAGTACAATCCACAAACCGATAAGGAAACGAAACATTGTAGTACACAAATGTTAAATGGTTGGGAGGGACTACATTTTGGTGTACATGATCAACGTAGGAATCGTCTTGAAATCCGTCAGTGATTCGAACATACGTGACCCGGTGACCCGGTCTGGAAATCGACCCGATTGACCCGGTCTGGGAAACATAATTAACTTCGAAATTTGGCGTCGTATTTTCGTGCTCCGGGGACTAACGTCTTCGTTCCTGGTCACCATTGACAGAAACACTGTTCAAGTGGAAGGAAATAATTAAAACTGTTTTATTCTCCCAGCTACCGGGTCTAAATCGGGTCAGATCGGGTTTGAAGCCTAGACCTGGTTCCAAACTTGTCCCGATTTCCCCGTTGACCCGTTTCAGCCCTGGTCGTGTTACATATTAAAAAACACTAAAATGTTCCCGGAAAGTCATGCCACTGGTTAGATTTGACCTACCTGCCACTGTGTCGGGGTTATCGCCATTGAACTTAGCAATGCACTGCTACATATGTTCAATGTACTGTTCCCTTATTGAAAACAGAGCTCCGGGCGCTAAGTACAGTCACGAGAAACATTCATACGCTGTTGTCGCAACACAGGATGATCCGATCGCTTTCGTCACTGTTGTCCATCCATACCTGGTTCAATGTGTGTGAGATAGACCAATTTTGTACGGTTCATAGCCATAGGAACAGAACATTCCAGTCACATTAGTCCAGCGGCAACTTGGCAGACTATAATGGGTAGTTATGTGGGTTCGGACCCACGTCCGACCATCCTGACTGAGTTTTTCCAGAGTTTTCCTTATTTTCACCCGGCGAATACCGGGATGGTACCTCAAGAAAGACCATGGCCGATATCTTCCTCATCCTCTACCTACAATAGCTGAAAAGGGTCACCGGGTCTAGGCTTCAGTTCTGGCCTGACCCGTGACCCGATTCAACCCCGGTAACTAGGGGAACAAAGCAGAACTTTTCATTATTTCCTTGCGTTTGAACACTGTTTCTTTCTGGGGTGACAAGAACCGGTGATGTTAGCACCGAAAAATACGACACCGAAATTTCCAGTTAATTATATTTCCCAGACCTGGTCAATCGAGTCATTCGGGTCAAGTTTCGGACAGGATCACCGGGTCTCTGGGTCACCTATGTTCAGGTCAGAACGGGTCACCAAAATTCCTCGGTTTCAGCTCTGCTATTTATCCCATCCCAGCCTGAGCCAAAGATGTCAAAAGAAGATATTGTTTAAAAAAAAAAAAAAAATAGAACAGTCCAGAGACCAGATTTTGACACAGGATAATGTGACACATCACATATCGCCAAATCATTCCATTTATCAGATTCGGCCTACCTGTTATGATCTATTCAAGTTGTTTTACCCAACGGCGCACTTTCAGTGCAAATAACTCCGACACCGTGACAGGTAGACCAAATCTGACCAGTGTACAATGGTCCAGGCACCCTGAAAATATGGCCCAAACCTTAAAACTTAAGTTGATATAATAACATCGCGGTGGTCATGCCTATTTGAAAGCAGAAGGCTTATAGTATCCAAAACTACCTGCAATAACAAAGATGATCTCACCCACATTACATTAGGCGTTCCCCAAGTCGTCGCAGTTTGGCTTGAGAATTTTGTATTTCGTAATCGTTAGTCCTAACGAGTACAAAATTACTGAGTGTCTTAAAACTACGTACTCATTTGTTTTGGGAGAAAGTATCTGTTTATTTGTTCCTTACTACATCAACTACGCATACATTGGTCAAGACATTGCTGTAGATTTTAAATGTTACATAATCTGAGAAGGAGGTAAAATCTTCTAAACTGAAGATATGTTAAATGCTCTCGTAGAATTAATAAGTGAGTTCCACGTCATTCCATGAAGTATTCTTTTTCATAGATAAGTTCAATAGATTAATTATTAGAAATTCTTGCTCATATTTGCTCCTTTTAAAACCATGCCTTTGCAAAGGATCAATTGTGCATTTTTCCTGCACTTGCCTTATTTCTAGGCAAGGAATTGCTAATAATTGTAATTAATCGTAAATAATTTCCTTTAGAGAAAAGGAATTTAAATGCAGCAGAACTCTCTATTAAGTTCTGCAAGAAGTGAAAGAAAGCAAGAAGAATGAAAAGCAGCATCTACAACACAAGGAAGAAGATTATCTCCAGAATTTGCTGAGAAATTCAAACAAGTTGCTGACTTCTATTATCAGCTTATCGACAAACTGTCCAGGTGCAACAGAAGCAATGAACGCTTTCTGAAGGACAATAATGAATGTTTGAATGTCGAGATCATGTTTAATACCCATCCGATATATCACAGTAGTTCAAAGCTAGCAAGAGACTAAAACTGCACCAAATATGTTCACAGTGGATCCAGTACGATACCCTTTACTGTAATTTCCTTTCTTTTAAGGGTTGCTTTTCCTGCAAGCGTACGTTGCTTGCGATTTGGGTGAGTAGCCAATTGAAACCCATGTTTCACATAGAACACACGTGTTTCAATTGACTACTCACCCAAATCGCAAACAGAGCACACAACGCACGCTTGCAAGAAAAGCATCCCTAATTCTTAATTAACAATGGGCGCATTCAGCGGACTAAGGTAGCCCAAAGCGCTGAGAGAGCATTTTAATCATATTGGTTGCTACCTATAGGCAAACCAATAAGAATCAAGTGCTCTCTCAGCGCTTAGTGTTACCTTAGTCCGTTGAATGCGCCCATTTATGACCAGTATAATGCACCTTTACCTTTTTCATATACCACTCCTTTATTGCCAATAAACATGATCCTTTAAGGAAACTAAGAGAAACGAGTTTTAGACAGATTTTCAGGGTCTCTTGACCACTGGAATAAAATTAATCAGGTCATTAATACCTCGTTTAAGACAGTTTTAATTAACGCTTTGGTTTAAAACCAAGAAAACCGACCCAGGTTTCAAGAAGTCGTCATCTCTATCCACCACGCTACGTAACGATACTTGAGTTATCGGATAGTTTCCAAAGATAGACTACAGAACAAATATTTAACCACGATTTATCGTTCATTTCCAGTCTAATCCAATATGGACACATTTTCAGTTTTCATATGTTTTTTTTACGTTTGTTATCGCTGTGGGCCTGTTTTTTTTATTTATGACTTAAGTCTTCAGTCATGCACGTATCTGACTATGCATAATTGAATATAATAATACATGTCCTAAATAATATTTACTTTTTTTTTGTCAGAATACAAACTGACCGCACAGTAGTAACAAGCGTAAAAGACTGAGTTAGAACTGAAACTTTTGGTCCAATTTTTTTAAGACTGAAAGTGGATAATTAAATGTGTTTCTCCGCTCCCTGGCTTCATATATTCAATATGTAGATTTTATTAATGTCACCGATCAGTCCAGAATCGCTTTTAGATAGAGGTCAATGTTTCTACCTATGTATTATTAGACATAGTTCTTGAATAATGTTAAGCTTACAGCAAGCTTACATTAATTTAGATATTACTTTTATCGCTAGAGTTGATTAGTCTGCTGGAATGTTTTTTTTTCTCTTTAATACTTCTCTTTACGATTTTAAGTTTTAGAAACAAAACCTCACAAGAAATAAATATAATTTAGTTTTATTGCTAGCATACTGCACTTTTACCTGAAATTGAACACAGGGTGTTTCACTCATAGGAGGCCCCGAGTCGTCGTTTTTTGTAGACCAGCGTTTCTCAACCTTTTTCATCCTGCGCCCCTTTTCACCATGCCTTCTAGCCGGCGACCCCCTTCCACCATGCTTTCTAGCCGGCGACACACAATTATTTTATTTTGCGTAATATTTGCTTTTCATTTCAAAACATAACAGTTTATTTCCTGTATTTATTAAATATTCTAATTATATTATCCAAAACTATTCAGCAAACTACATTATCTTAAGTAATTATTAAAAACAACAAGCAAAATAAAATACTTTCTTTGAAATTTATTAGTTTTAACCTACAAAAACCTAGTTAAATTATTTTTACACCTTCCCTCGTGACCCCCAGGTTGAGAAACCCTGCTGTAGCCATAGTATACAAAGTAACTTTGACAATACACAGATGTTCAGCATATCACATCACAAGGAATGTCGGAAGTTGCTGGGTTCAGGTTCTATCTCTCGACACTAATCGATCTCTCCAGTATTGTTACATAGAACTTGATGTTTAGCAGTACGACAAGCATTTCACTTTTCTGCTAGTTTAGAAAGTCGATTACCTCGATTGACCGTACCTCGCACGGAGCCAAGTCACTACTAGAAAAGCGATTACCCTTCTGGCGCCTACGAGATGCTGATAACTTTTATATCTCATTGTAATTACAAAAGGCAAAAACACAACAATAAAAATAAGATCATAAATATCTTACAACACCAATGCAAAGAAAGTATTTTTTTATTCTTTTTATTCTTTTAAAGGCAGAGATAGATCACGACGAGACTAAAAACTTCAATTTGTATTGTATTTTTCGGTGTGAAAACAAGTCCATAGTGGAAGGAAGGAAAGAAATGACAACGCCAGCAGAAAGGAATGAAAATGAAATGTGGCCTACATCGAAAGTATCTTTAGATAATAAAGTTTAGCTGAGTCGGAGTGGGGTCGCGCTACTCGTCTCTTCAATGTAATTTTTTTCTCCTTTCGCGCCCGACTTAACGAGAAGGAACAAAGACATGGCTTCTGAAAACAGAGAAGTGAAGTGTTTCCAACTATACGAACTTTTACTGGTTTTAATATTTTAAAAAAATCGAATGCAAATACTTCATTACTCTTACTTGTCAGGCGAAAGTGGAAGGTCATTTAAAGAATGATTATCATTTTCCATTTGCCTGGTGTGACTGTATAAAAACTAAGGATAAATCTCAGGTAATTGAACTGAATTTTATTTAAGGCCTTTAATAAATCTCTGGGTTGTTTGACAATAGCGCGCCATAACATTTGCGCACAGACAATTGCGCGTTATAAAATGTGCGCATCACCACTTTTTCGCGCCTAGGATTTTTGAACACGCTATTTGCGCATCCGACATGTGTGCGTTTGGCACAGCGAAACTCACACTCACTTTTTAAAAAAGTAAGCTAGCTAAACTCAAAACTCACCAAAAATTGAGAGCGCTCATATAAACTATGTATGAATGGCTTTACCTTTACAAGTACAGTCGTCTTGTACACCAACCTGGAACCATAGGAAGTTAAAACGAAACTCACTAACTTCATGGCTTACGGAAGTTGCAAGTTCATCGACGAAGTAACAAACGTGCAAGATAACGATGGCTAAGTAATAAAAGCAAAGCAAATACCAAATACTACAGCAACGCTACACGCGGGTTCAGAGACAAATAGCGAGAATATCTGACGCAGATGATTCAGGAGATAACGGAAAACGGCAAGACAAATGACATACGAGATCTGTTAAGAAAAGGTTACCAGCCCAGGATAAGGGTGATTAGAAATGAACGTGGAGATCTTCAAGTGGATCCGACTAGAATTATCGATGAGTGGAAAAGTTATTTCGACAAACTTCTTAATGTACACAGCGGAGAACAAACATAGGAATTTGAAATCTATACCGAAAACCGTGGATACCCGAACCTAGCGAGACCGAGATTAAAATGTCGGTAAAGAAATTGAAATTTTTTAAATCTCCAGAAATAGATAATATTTCAGCTGAATTCATTAAAGCAGAAGGCACTAATAAAGGAATGAAGCAGGAGCTTCCAAAGGAATGGAAAACCTTAATAATATTTCCGGTTTGTAAAAAATGGCGACAAATTGGACTGTAATAATGTCCGCGGAATCTAATTACTCTCAACATGTTACAAAGTATTGAGTAATATTCTGCTAACTCGCCTAAGCGTATACGTAGACGAAATAATTGGAGATCACCAATGTGCATTTAGAAGAAAAAGATCCAATTGGACCAGATCTTCTCCTTGATACAGATCTTAGAAAAGAAATGGGAATACAATGGGACGGTTCACCAGCTATTCATTGATTTTAAGAAAGCATATGATTCTATCAAAAGGAAAAAGTTATACAGTATCCTGATACGATTTGGAATCCAGAAAAAATTGGTTCAACTAGTGAAGATGTGTCTCAGCAACCCCATAAGCAAAGTACGGATAGGTAATAAACAATATGTCAGATAGTTTCGAGATTCACAACGGATTGAAACAAGGCGATGCCTTGTCACCACTACTGTTTAACTTCGCGTTGGAATATGCGATACGAAAATTAAAAGAGGACAAAAAAGGACTAACATTGAATGGCTTAAACTAACTGTTCGTATACGCGGATGATGTAGATTTAATAGGGGACGATATAGAGGCACTACAAAGTAACACTGATGTCTTAGTAGAAGCTTGCAATGAGATAGGTCTACAGGTGAAATTGAAGTGAACAAAATACATGATAACAAGCCGAAACACTGGAAATGAAGGAAATAGATACATAAAAATTAAGAATGAGAACATAGAGAAAGTAATCGAGGTCACAGAAGAAATACAAAGCCCAGTAGCACATACTGTTTCAAACGGTTTTATCAACGTTTAAAACACGTATGCGCTACTGGGGAAGTCGCTTAGTATTAGGAAATGGATGTTTGTATTAAGTGCAGAAACTCCTAACCTCGCGAAGTTGAAACTGAAAAAAAGTATTTTAAAAAAAGGACAATAAAAATAAGCCTCGTCTTACAATTTTCAAGTGAACCAGATTTTGATTTGTTCTTTTCTTTCATCTGATTGGATTTCTACCCATTCTATTCGAAATGGATTGGTTAAATTCTTACAATAGAAAAAATAAATAAATTGAATTGAATCAAATTTTATTAATGGCCTTTAGGTAATTTTGACTCAGGACGAGCAGTGAAGAGGATATAGGAAGATAGAAAGCCAGTGTGCTTAGTTTGAGGGCTATCCCTGCATTAGTCTGACGTGAATGAAGAAAACCTGCGAAGAAAGTCAGAATGGCCGTCTGCTAGGATCGATTCCAGGACCTTCTGAATACGAATGGAGCTGTCTAACAACTGAGCTTCGATCACTCGGTTCGAGAATTTAGAACCTTCAGACGTTGTTGATTTTGAGTTTCCACTAAATGCCTTGTTTTGACCGGAACTCGTTGTTCTAAAAATGAATTTCTTCATCAGTTGAACTGTAACCTGCAACCTCAGGGTACAAACGAAATATTCTTCTCGTGAATTTGAACTTAGCGGTGATATGTCAATAGTTTTAGTAAAAGACTCTTTTACACATTTGTGACACTTTACACACTATTAACAAAACTGTTTCTTAAAATATCGAAAGTTGCCTACCCTTATAAAATATGTATAGCTTGGTTCATATTTATTTTTGTTATAAGTTATAACGATTGATTGCTATAACAAAGAACTTTTTTTTTTACATATCTTCTGTAAATATGTGGAGTACTATATAGCAGCTGCTGTGATAAGGGAGAAGTAGGTATGGTTCTGACCGTAGAACGTTAATCTAGACCAGTGATTCTCAAACTGTGGCCCGCGGATCACTGATTGTTCGTGGCAAAGTTCTAAGGTCTGCGAAATTTTCTGTGAAAAATCTGTATTTGTTACACGCTGTAATGAAACTCTAAGATAAGCGACTATCATGTGAAAGTCAAAGAATAGTAGTCTTACTTGATAAATATTGTTTGTAGGAAATTTTTACACGTAGATCTCAAAAATACAGACTTCAGTGCCAAATAATGTGACGTTTCAAGTTTGCTTCTATAGTTCATTCTAATAGCAATGGAAGATTACAAGAAAGTTTGATCTAAAGATCTAAACAGTTGCTAAGGATCTTCTGATATTTGTATTAACAGTTCCGTTTCTTTACGCTGACTTGACAAGTAGAAAAATAGGTAAATAACACATCTTTCTTTTTCAAATTAAATGTTCATACATGATTCATGAGGAATAATTTTGAATGTCTGAAACGCATTGCACTTAAAGCCAGGAGTTTTTTTCTTTCTGGCTGCTATATCAGTACCTTCATCCCCAAGAATCGTGAGAAATATCATTCACTGAACCCTCGCGCCTTTAATGATCTTTGCGAAGAAAGGGTAAATATGCACAAAAATGTACTTTTCCACGCCGAATTCTGTGGTTGTCAAGGGAGAAGCGAGTGAGTGAATCGCTTTTCCACGATTTCAAATATCTGGTCCAAGCGGCATATCTCACAGGAACACTCGCCAGGTGTCAGAGCACGATTCTGATGAAAATTCATATGTAAGTACAGTGTCTAGGTAAACCTTCACAGTCAAAATTATAGGTGCTGCCGTCAACAAATAGCGACAGGAAACCCGAGAAAGATGGAAAGTAAAGAACAAGTAAATCCAATACAGAGTACGGAAAACACCTTCTCTTTTACAAACTGTTACATATAATGAAAGCAAATGGCTATTAATGATTACTGGAGAGGAGACAATACATGCTGGAGAGTATGATGACAATGGCCACCATCTTGAAACCGGCCATCTTGACTATGCTTCAAAATTTTTAAATAGTAAGTGGGTTATGTGATACATCAGTCTGTGCTGGAATGTTCCAAGAAACCCAATGTCGAAGTCAATTTTGGCGTAACTCTAATCTTATACGACAAAATTACATGTGAAATTGACTTGGAGAATGAATGTGTGAGCCAAATGATGAAAAAAAACATTTTGTTGAAAAAATTAAACGAACGAAAACCAAAAGACTACATAACAAGCACCCTTATGTTGGGAAATATGATCCTCATGGCCACAACATGAAGTGCACTATAAAGTTTTATATACACTAATGGAAGATGAAGTCGCAATTTCAAGAAGGCGTAATGCTAGATGAAAGTGGCCTTCTCCAGGTCAATTCCACGTGCCATTTTATTGTACAGGATTAGAATTATATCAAAATTGACTTCGTCATTGAGTTTCTTGGAACATTCCATCACAGACTGATATATCACATGACCCACTTACTATTTGAAAATTTTGAAGCCTAGTCAAGATGGCGGCCAGTGTTGTCATACCCTTCAGAATGTATCACATCCTGTCCAGTATCCATTAATGGCAATTTGCTTTCAATATATATAACATTTTATAAAGGAAAAGGCATTTTCCGTACTCTGTACTGAATTTACTTGCTCTCTACGTTCCATCTTTCTCGGATTCTTGTGTCTTTATTTGTTGACGGCAGCATCTATAATTTTAGCTATAGAGCTTTACTTAGGCGCTGTTCCTACATACGAGATGCATTCAAGTTATAATACATCCTATTTTTTTTCAGGTCTGGTAACAGATAGAAACGTGCTGTTTTTTTAAAAAAACACACGAGTTCTCGTTGGCAATGCGTGACAGAAATGTCAGCACCGTACGGCACACAGAACTCTAGCGGCAGCGGCGAGAGTGATGACTGTTTTGGATACTTACGATACTCGTAAAATGGCGACGTTTTCATTACAAGAACAGCGTGTAATCATTTGTTTTCTCCATTTGCGTGGTGTGACACCGCTTAAAATTCATCGGCAGTTGAGTGAGACATGTGGTGATGATGTCATGGACATGTGTCTAATGTACGTCCGTGGGTGCGACAGTGCAAAGAAGGCAGAACGTCGTGTGACAACAAACCAAGAAAATCTCGGCCTCGCACAAGCCGGTCTGACGACATGATCAAACGAGTGGAGAAAGTTGTGTTGGAGGATCGCCGAATGAGTGTGGAACAAATTGCCTCCATTTTTAAAATTGGCACGTTTTTAAAAAATCAGCACATTTCTATCTGTTACCAGACCTGAAAAAAAAAATAGGATGTGTTATAACTTGAATGCACCTCGTACGAATTTTCATCAAAATCGAGCTCTGACATCTGGCTCAGTCATATTTTTTAGCATCATGAACAGCCTAAATCTGCCATTTCAGTGGGATCAAGTAACTATTCTCGAAGTTCAAAATAAAATAAAATCATCCTACAGAAATGCGAACTTCGGAGTAATGGTCGTGGGGCATACAGTACTTGTTTTATTTTTCGCATTCTTCAGGTGAACAAATCGATCATAGCTCAGTGCAATTATTTCAGAAGCAAGTTAAGAAAGTGGAAGCCTGATGAAAGCCAGGAATGGATTACGAATTATTTTAATGTTACATCTGTAGTTTAGTCCTTTGGCTTTTCAGCTCGTACGTGTAATCAGCTTCTTGAATTGGTATCTAGAGTACTAAAATCCACCTTTAGTGATAAATCCCTAAAGAACTTCTGGATCCATTTTAAATCAGAGTACCTTGATCTCGCCAACAGTGCCATCAAGCACCAGTTACCATTTCTCAGGACGTAAATTGTGGAATAGGATTTTCTGGCCTGGTTGGACAAAAAAGCGTAAAAATAACAGTCTTTCGGTGAGCCTGCAATTATCCTCCACTCGACCTGGTGTAACGAAACTGATCTAAAAGATTGCAAACAATACCCATCATTCTTCCCATTAAAATGGAGAATAAAAAAATAATATATTAATTTCTTTTCTTTCTTGGAATGTAGTCGTACCATTTCAATTGAAGGATATGATTTGGTGTTGATTCTTTTGCATCACTTTTTGTGCAGACATTAAATTGTGCCATCTTTCTTGATGAAACATGCCTAGTTTTAAATCTTGATAAAGCAGATCGTTCTTTTCCGTTTAATGTTGTGTTCAGTGATATGCCATGTTCTTTTGAGTTCTAAACTAAAATGAAAAAAGAAAATATTGTTACATGTTCAACGATGAAATAACTCATACCAAGTTTTTTATAACGATAATTTGTTAAGTAATAAATTCATAAATTTGGTATTTGGATAGAAATGGTACGTTCTCTGTGGTACAGTGACAGTCTCATGAAGTGTTCCGTGATGTAGGATAGTTTGAGAACCATTAATCTAGGCGTCACTTATCGGAACATCTGGAGTACGAATAGAATATTTTTGTTACACTCACAGTCAAGAAAATGGACGAACACAATATAAAGAGCGTTCATTTTATGTTCATTTCAAATACTGACGAAGCGGTTGTAGTACAGCTAATAGAGCATTGTCTTGGCATTCGGGAGGTCCTACATTCAATTCAGTGTTGGTTATGTTCATATTCTAAAACGAAATTTTAAAAAATCGAAGCACGTAAGAAGTCAAAGAGCAGAACTCATTAAAAAAATAGGTGTGCAATTTTGCAGCGGGTAATTGTTGCGGTGCCTAATTGTCAGAAGTAGAAAAATTGTACCACGTATTTGTCGGGCGCGCAATTACTGATGCGCAAATGTAAGACATGCAGTTCTCGGCAAAGCAACCTCAGTCAGACTAATTTACCTGAATGTACAGATACATTCAGGCTTCAAGCACGATGTTGTATTTCCGAGCAGAACAACCGAGCGGCTGTAGCTCAGTTGATAGAGCGTTGGGTAGCAAACGGAAGATTCTGGTAACGATTCCAGCGACCGCCCATCCTGAGTGAGATTTTCCCACGGTTCTTCCTCAGTCAAACCAGGCAGATGTCGAGATGGTACCAACATACTACCATGGCTCTGGCCGACTACCTTCCAACATCTTCTCCTCCATCCTATCCCGGCCTGAGCCATAGATGACTAAAGGCTATAAATACATTCAAATCATTTCGGAGCAGGACAATTTCAGCAATGATAGTTTGAAAATCAATGATGAGTCTTATGTCAGTTAAAACTAGAATCGGTGTTATCCAACCTGTGCGGCCGGTGTGGATGAATGACCAAGATCTCCGTCTGTGTATTGTTTTAGCGTAAGTCTAATAGGTCCGAAATTCTGTTCAAATCAATGGTTAAATCTAAATTAGTTGTTTTCTCAGATTGTCCCCGCCTCCTTCATACACAGACAGAAAATTACTTTCAACAAAATGAACTGTACTCATTTTGTACTTGATCCACTGAAATACATACTTTCTGTGACGCTATTTGGGAATGTACTGTATGTTAGACATTGATCTACTGTAATGCATATAATAAACAGACACATTTAAAACGCCTAACATGATACATAGAATATGTTTGAATCTATTTGAATTGGCTCAAATAATTTAATTATCTTCATATTGGGATTTATTTAAGTTATTGTATTGAGTTTCATTGTTTTGTAAGATCGAGTTTCAGGATATTTGCTTGAGAAAATATATGTTATTGTTCTTCATTGATTCACAAAGTGTACGTTCCGGTCGCGCCACACACTGTCGACAGTAGGTGAATGACGAGCTACCGGGAGTTAAGCCCAACGTTTGTGCGAACCTAACCTTACCTAACCTACCCTAACACATAGTCATTAATCTAATCTACGAAAAATGCAAGAAAGAAAGTATTAATAATAAATATGAATAGATAGAAATGTATTTTAAAAATGAAATAAAATAGGAATTCTAACCCGATTCTTTCACTCAACAAGCCGATGCATTAACCACTTATTACGGTCCGACCTTGCAAATGGTAATTTGGAAGTTGTATTTACACTGCACGTGTACTATGTAACAACACTACGAGATGTCATTGTGAAATAAATATTCTCTCCACAGATATATGCTGTTATGATAATTCCTTGGTAATTAATAATGATATTCTACTCGGCTATATCTCAGAGTTTTCCTACTAATTATTCCGTTGAAGTTAATCGTGTCCCTCTATAGGACTTCGCCCAGACACTATTGGGGCGATGGCCAGCTATCGTTATATTGTAAGAGGAGACAAGGTCTTATTCAGATCACTAAAATGAGCCTAACGGCATCAATACCGCGCACTAGCAATTAAGTAGAAGAAAACAACAAAGATAGAAATTATAGACATTTATTTGGGTCATGAATTATGTAAAATTATTTCCTCTCATTGCATGTAACGCCTGCTTGTAATACTATTCCGCAGTACAACTATTTGTCTGCGTGCAACCATCTTTATGCTTTAATTTCTTTACATGTGTTTTCTTTAATCGTACGAACACTGAAACAACATCAATGTAATTACAATTTAAAAGTTTTACAATATCAATAAACTTGAAATACTTGATATACAAGTTAAACTGGTTATATACTATAACGCAAAATCGTGCTGCCATCTATTGATCTTCAAATTAACTATTACGTAAGCGTTACCAGCTATTTGCTTCCTATGTATAAATATAACATTAAACAACATTACAATATTAAAATAGACAGTTAATTTATTTTCTTTATTTGAATAATTAATTCAAATAACAATAAAAGACCCATTTGCCTTTAATACTCTATGAAATAGATACAAAATAAGCATATGTGGCCATTACAATTGGCGCGCGTGGATGTAGTGTATTACTGGCGCGATCGGCTGCTCATACTTCGTTCACACTTAAGTGAGTTTCGCAAAACATTCATTAATTGTTCCAAAATTAAATAATGAAGTAAATACATTTCTGATTTCTGTGTGTATAGTCCTGAGTCAACTGGGAGCCCTTAGAACGAAGTGGCTCCAAACACACACTACCATAAACAATAAATTCCATCCTTAGAAGCATACAAGCTCGTATAGGACGTTAATAACAATTCAATCAATGTAATTTAATAGTGACGTATACGTTTCGGCGTCGATAGATCCAGAGATCAAACTTCGTTCTATTTTTTTTTTTCATTTTTTCTTAGTTGAACTAGGCTAATAAGTTAAATCGTGTTGATTTTTGGACTAGAATTATTCCTATTTAATTATTCTTTTAACAATGGAGCACTTTCAAGTGTGAAGATTGTTTCAATATTTTAAAAATTTTACAGTGAGATAAAACTTTTTACCGGACGTACATATAGAACAGAAATATAGGGTGTTAAAGAAATATGGAACTCAATTCATGTAATTGAGCAATGTTAATTGCTGGAACAGTGAGTGTCGCATGAAGAGGGGTTTTGTCGTGTAAGGTTTCCATTGTCAAAGGATCAACGTTGCGCAATAAACAACCAGTCCCCTCGAAGCCGCATTCTTCCAACATAAACTTTGCTAAAATAACATGTATCGGTGTACAACTTTCGTTGTAATTTGTTAAGCCGCAATCATGTTTGTCGAAATATGACGTCAGAGTATTTAGAAATTTCTTCACATGAGTTTGTCTGACAAATTCATCATTTACTTTTTGACCACCATTTTTCTAAACACCCTGTACACAGAAAATATACGAAGAACAGTCAAAAAGTTCGCGAACAGTTTGTATAGCTTGGCAATCCCCACCTATTCACCTTCCGCGCGCACACACTTGCTCCAGCGGCTTTGCCATTGTTAGAAGCAGTGGCGGTACTCATTGTCTGGAATGCTTAGAAGGAGCTGTGTCACATTTTCCTGGATCTCTCCTGCCATGACAAAATGTATTCCTTTAAGCTTCAGTTTCAATTTGGGGAATAACCAAAAGTCACAGGGAGCGAGGTCAGGAAAATACGGTGGTTGCGGGACGATAAGGAATGTGTTTGTTGGCGAGAAATTGCTGCACAACTAGAGCAGTCGATTCACGACATTCTCACAACTGCACTCGGCGCCACATAGACTGATACTGAAACGTCATTGTACCGTAGAAACCAGTGACACAACAGAACAAGTTCAAACTAGCACACACGTACACAGACAACCTACTGTTCCTACATGTTAAATGCTACATCGCCTGTGCTTTTCGTTCCTCGTCAGCAGATAGCATTCGCGAACTTTTTGACTGCCCGTTGTATTTACTACTTATACAAGATGTCAAGAATCCTCCCCAAGTCACTCAGCATAAATAATATCCTGAATGTTTTAAAGTTAAAACGGTCAACCAGGAAAGGCAAGAATAGAAAGATATTGAACTGAAAGAGTACAAGGAACTTCTAAAATTTTGTTATTTTACATCACAGTTGGCAACACTACCGTATAGTAACAATATTCGCCACTAGGGGCGATATGAGAGAAAATAGTTGGCATCAATAGATGAGTAATTGTGTCCTGGATTTCCACGGTCAGTCTGGTTTTATGTGCCAAAATTTTGTGCAGATTCATCCACTAGAATTACAGTTCGAAAGTTGCACTCCGATTTTAAAATGCACTTGAAATAGGAAGTTAATTCGTCGTTTGCCAGCGATTGAGGGAACCGTGGAGCAGCACTTTTGTGCGAGTTTCTTAAATATTTCGCAAAAATTTACCGTCACAGGCGTTTGGAGTTTTTCTCTCTAATGTTACGCATTTTATGTAGCTTTTTCATTAAAATATTAGAACTCACGAAGATCATTAATGAGAGTCATGTATGTAAAACAATGTTAAGTGTACGTAACAGAAACAAAACTACATGATAGATTATTTTACAAATAAAAATATCGCTTCTCTTATCTTTATAGTTATTTGGGTCAACATAATCAGTCATTTTCATGGATAGACACTAATTAGGAGATTTTTGTATTGTGGTATCAGTTAATTTCTTTCACTGTGGCTATTAAGCTAAAGTTGTGCACTGTTCATGTGGTACCAAAACGAACATTCGTCGCAACGAACCACATGTGTGTTTTTTATACGATCAGAGGAAAATTGGCAATTAAAGATTTAAATATTAATGATTTTGTTTTCATATGCGTAGAAATTATAATAACACGTTTGTTAGCGACCTAGGCTATTTTTTATATGCGACAGCAAGAATGAGAATGAATGCCCACTTGAATACGGTTAGTCGGATGGATCTACAAATCCAACTCATCTTTGACATGGTCGTCAGAACCCCCTTCTTCATGACAGCTCTAGACAAGTCGTATCTTCCGCAGCGGTCCATTCATATAAATCTATTCTCGGTCACTTTTCTTACCAGTCCTTGTAGTAACGAATATGGTGAAATAATGCGTTTTTTTTCAGTCTTCGAAGTTGGTAACCCTGAAACAGTGTTGATGCAGAATTGAATATTTTTTCCACTCATTTTTTTTTCTTTCTTTCTTTCCGGAACACCGTTTTCACTTGTGAACATAGCGTTGAGTTACTGAGTCTCAGGGTCGTTTTTCTAGACACATTGCCATTTATATAAAACTTGATACGACACTAGCTCCATCTCTCTTCCTTTTCAAGGAAAGAAAAGAATAAGTAAATGGAAAACGGGGAGGGAACACGGAAGGCGAATTCAGGATGGGAAAAAAAAAAGAGAAACGAGTCACAAGATAGAGACAGGGTGCGTGAATGGAAGTAGAAAAAAAAAATATGAACCTTGAAGAGCTTTATTCAATATGACTCAAAAGTGATAAATAGTGCTTTCTCAGCTTTTCATATTGTCCCTTTTATGAAATACATATACAGAAAAAAGAATCTTATATCAAATGACAGAGTAAATAGTGTTTTCTTATTTTTATATGGTTGACTCTTTGAGAACAAAAGTTTGAATTCTGTTTATATGTTGCAAGGAAGTTCCTGCTTTCATATACACAGTATATATTTAAAAAGCTGTAATTTGAAAGTTAAAATTTCAGTTCTTTTTGAATAGTAATATTAATTAATTTACATATATTAATTAATTTACATATATTAATTAAATACGAGGAACATACACAAAATAAGTTCTGTTTGCAAATACTGCCACTGCAGCGCTGAGGTCGCAATAGTGCGAATGCGCGCTAATTTTTATGATACTTGAGCAAGCCACGGGCGCATTTTGTAGACATTCGAACAGCGTTTACGGTTCATTTCGTGTCTTTATAATGTTTATGAAAATTGTTTGGTTATCCATTTTGAATTGTCTGTACTGTAAAAGATAAATTACTTACGCAACACTTTTCGAACACTTTTTTATGCAATCTTTATAGTTTTGTTTATAAGAAGTGTACGTAGTATGTTCAAAAAGTATCCAGAATTTGTTATATCTATCTGAAGATTTGTTTTTTCGAGCTGCTTCTAGTGCATTTTTCAGGTTATATTTTAAATATATTTTGTACAAATTTTGTGTAGCTATAAGTGTAGAGAAATTGTTAAGAAAATGATCACAAAGTGATCAAAAATGTACAAGAAAATTGAAAGTAGACTCACTAGATCTTACTAGATCCTCTCTTAATGTAAGGGTATCACTATTTCTGACAAATCCACGAGCACACAGACCCAGCCAAATTCTAATATTTTTATGGATACGAATCGATAGAAACCCAGCATAAAACTCTACCCCTCCCTAATTTTGGCTTTACCCTTCAAGCTGAAAATCCTAGCAGAATCTCTGAATGTAGAGAAGATATTTTAAAATACGCTATGCACTTACAGTGAGTCAATAATTACTTATTAGGCGAAATGCATTTCAAATACTGGTCACACTGTGTATTCGATAAGTGCTGTTGTGTTTCCAGTAACAGGCAATTGATTATAAGATATTGTATGTAAATATATAGGTAGCACATTCCAGTGCTTTAATCCGCATTGGATAATATTGGCGTGTGACATCACTTCGAAGATACTGTAGCTTGGTACACGCGCGTGGTGTTCGTCATTGTATACGTTCACTGCAGATTCGCATTCGTTTGCACGTGTCTTAATACTTTAACATATTTATATTGCTTTATATACCTTGAACGATTCTTTTCATCCTTGAATTTTAATTTTATTTATGGCTTCTAGACTCAGACCGGAATAGGAAAGTGTTGATTAGAGTCTAAGTTGAAGATACCATTCTGATATTTGCCTGGCGTGACTGAGGAAAAAATCTGTCAGGATTGTCAACCGCTGGGATTGAACCCAGGACCTCCCGAATGTTAAGCCAACGCTCTATCACGCAGGTTTTTCATGCTTGAATGCAAATATATTCAAAATACAAATGTAGTTCTGTTACCTAAGTGTTGCGCATGCGTATTCCTTTGAACATGCTCAGATACAAACTATAGAGTAATATATAATAATTCCAAATATTTTCCGTACAAAAAGTACAACCTGAGGTTCTGTGATTGGTCTAAGTCAACAAGTGGTTCTTATTCAATACCTCTGATTGGCTACTTTTAATATTCCATCAGCATCTACAGGCATTCACTCCAACTTATTATCATTTTTTTCTCATAATGCTGTGAATGAAAGTTTAACATCCCTCGGAATCCATGTATGTAGATCAAATCGACTATTATTACCTGTAGTGCAATCTGTGTTTTGTTTGTAATCTCAGTGTTTTTTTTTATCGAAACACCGTTTATTGGTTAAAACCTAGGTTTTGCTTTCCTTTACCTAGTTTCAGTATAGCTTGTGTCAAAAGTATAGAGCTATTGCTAATAATGCAGAACTTCATATTCCCGCTTTTGCCGTCTACCTATGTCAAAATATGTCCTAAGCACGTATGTCGCATTGTATAACGGTCATGTTATAATGTGTGATCTGCTCAAACGAAGTACTAATCATAACCAGAGTTAATTGTTAAATAGTTTAAGTTCCTTTTTTAAATATTTAGTAATAATTGTTTTTAAATTATTTCTAAACGTTTGTAAAAAAATATTCAAAATTACAATTATTCCTAATGCAAAACTTTAAGTTCGTTTCGAAAGAAAATTAAATTTTTTATAAGTCTGAGTAATATTTATTTTTGACTTTGTATGGATTACATACTTATTACAGTGTGATATAATTTTACCAAGTTTGTTTTAGAAAAGAAAAAAACAATTTTAGTTTGCATCTTGTATTCGTCGAAAATTCACAAATGTATAAAAAGATTTTTTTTTTAAAGTCTGTTTCGTCATTTTCTCTTTTGAATATCTTACACTCGGTTTGGTGCCTGCTTTGATTCTTCACGATGCACGATATCCATTCTGAAAGGTTATTGGCACTAATTTTGTTCCCAGGCCATCTCATCATCGTTGGTGGTAGATGTTGAATCATCACCAGTGGGAACGCTTGGCTTAGCTGCACGGTTTTCATCAGGACTGTTACAGGGACAAATTTCTGCTTTATTATTTTCATTTTCTGTGTTGACAGTGGATTGATTGTTTCCTTCTTGTTCGTGGCTATCCATTGTATTAAGTTCAGCGCCATCACCATCACCCTCACCTTCACCGTTACCATCACCTTCACCAGCAGAACCCTCTGAACCGAACTGATCACTGTATTCAAGCTCTTCGTCCTCGTCTGATGCGGAATCTTGGATTTCAGGATCTTGCTGTTCTAGATCTCCGTGTTGCTTGTCCTGCTGGTGCTGATTGTTGTGTAGATCATCATCGTCATCATGAAAATCATCATCATCACCTCCAGTGCTAGATCGTTCACCATCAGATCGTGATCTCTGGGAACTTCTGCTCTGTGGACGATGATCTACTGGTTGGTTGGTTAATCGCTGGCCACCAACGACAAGGATTTCGGAAGTATCATCCAATTTATACTTTCTTCCGCGTGTTCGCTTCAAGAATCCCAAATCGACTCCTTGATCGAGAGCTGCTTCGAGTATTTGACGTTTGCATGTGATGTTGAGGTGTTCTCGCAGATATTCCTTTATGTCGTCTTCATTGGAGCCTCTTTCTTGGTTCAATTGTTTGACAGCAATTACTGTCTTCATCATTATTTTGAATAAGTTCAATTTTTTAGTAGACATCTTAGTTTATTCCTCAAATTGGCTCAGTTTGTATGTATTTTCTTTTATAAAAACAATCGTGGATTTTGCTCCAAGAAATTTTAATGTGCAGCTATTTTGCAGACCACGAAACAATATGTTTAATGTTTGATGGTTGTCATTGCGATGTGACAATTAACCTATCCTTTCATTGTTATTGATAAATCTAGAACTAAGTAAACAAACTGTTATTGTTGTAACAATCAGAATTAATCTTTAAAACTCGATGTACATTTACTGGTCCAGCCTAGGATTAGAATATTTACATGATTCTTGCAGTGTTTTTGTGTTGACCCTCCGTTCAATAGCCCTCCGTTCCGTTACGCTACGTTCACGTTCAGTAACGTTATACACACTAATCTGAATTAAATCATTTTTTTCTAAATTTCAACAACAGATGTCACCAGAGTCTAAAAACAGCTGAAAACTATCTGCGCGTAGAGCAAATGGGCAATAAAGGAACAAGGCAACAACTTGCAACCGATCCTCCGTCGTTTCATTTGCTTCAATGCTTCGTTGAAAGCGGAATTCGGATAACCATCGACGGTGCATCTAACGGAGCAAGGGTGCATGACGGAGCATAAAGTGCCAATTCGGAATGTGAAAAAAATGACTGTCTACTCTTAGCGTTTTTTTTTTAAACATAAGGTTCTCAATTTTATCCATATGCTTTTATTTACGCATATATATGTCATTGGTCATAACTTCTGAAAATTTGCACCGATATTGATTAAACAATTTGTGCTTTGTGAAAGACATTTTCGTAATGATTCCCTTGTAATAAGGTAGGGAATCTGAATATGACCCACCTTAACTTCGTTGATTTTTCCCTACTAAAGACTATTTATTCGTGCGAATTGACTGAACAATCAAGTTGGGAGACTATTTGGACAAATAAAAAAAAATCTGCTTCCTAGATATGACGTATAAAAATCTAGAACTAAATGTTCCCAATAAGGCTCGCTATAGGAAATAAGAGCGTATGGTAAAAGTGATGTGTAATCTCTCTGTATTACTCATAGATGCTATATAATGAGATATATACCTTACAAGCATACATAATTCATATGACATTGCAAAAACAAGAATATTGTATTTATAATATAAAATGCCAAAATTTGTGAAAAACAAGTGAATATACAAGAAGAAAGAATAAATAAGAAGTGTAACACAAACGAAGAAGTTTAGAACGTCACGTCTCACATGAGGGACAAAGAAATGGTCCGTGATCTTTAGCGGTGATTCCAACACACTCTTCATGAACGTATTTGCACTACGACACGTAAATATTCATGTCTGCAACCCTGTCTGCCTGACAAAGTTAACAAAACAAAGATTCACAAGACTTGGAGCAACTCAGTGTCCGTTCTTCAGGACTATTAGAAGCAGTTACTGAAATTATGGTCGTTTTAAACGTGATGACACTTGCTTTGTTTTGGTTTTAATCTTCTTATTCTTTGTATTGAAATTGATAGCTTCCTTATTACCTGGCATTATCTTCGTTTTAATTTCTAAACATTATGATGATGAGTGTTCAGAACAAACATTTCAAATACCCAATTCTTTCATTTTAAACACTTATGCAGAAAATGACGGTGGGCATATTGCGCACTATTGACCTCTTTACTTTTTCTGGCGCCTGCTAGTTACACAACGCAATACATTGAGTCATACACATTTTATGTTAACGTATGCTCACATAGCTACATTATCCATGCATTATACCGATTAAGTTTTCAACAATAGATACTGAAATGAAACATTACTTACTTCGTTAAAATAACAGCCAAATATTTTCTTGCTCAATATGCTACTTCAGCTGAAGCTGCTGACGCGCACGCCACTCGCAAATAAACGAGTCGCGCAACAGTGCTTTCTATTGTCATGAGGATATAATTGACGGCGATATCTAGAAGCACCAAAGGAAAGCTGCAGAGATCTGGAGGGTAGGCCATATTGGGGACCCGGGCTATAATCGGTACACTTACCTTATATTAAAAAAAATATATACATGTAGAAAAAATGGTAGGTGGAAAAGACAAATCGATTTCGTTAGTGGATAGACAGCCAGGATTTTCAGTAGAGCTTTGCAGGGTTTATATTGAGTTGCAACCGTGAAAAAAATAAATAAATAAAGTTGTGTGTGTGTGTGTGCTCGATGATTTAGGGGGTCTGTGCGTACCACAACAGTCTGATCATGTGACTAATCTCACTACTTGGGTTAAGCAAGGAGTTCGTTGTTGGCTCGACAATCATCGTGATGCAATTCCTTGCCCTTCAACAAAACGACGGAAAACGAGCTCATCTACTGATTCCTTCAACATCAAGATGGTTGAAAACAAGATTGTTGATGGAGATATTCGTGGTGCGGTTCGCTTACTTACCTCCGACGGCATAGTAGTTGCACCAAACGCCAATATCTTGAAAGATTTAAAGAAAAAACATCCACCTCCATCTAATTCTTTCATTTTGCCGGATCCTCCTCCTTCTGCTTCCATAATGTCTCGAGTGTCTGCCTCCGAACTCTTAAAAGCTATCAACTCTTTCCCTTCTGGATCCGCAGGTGGATTGGATGGTCTTCGTCCTTCGATTCTTAAAGATCTTTTGATGTGTAATGATGTTGGCTTAAAAGATCAGCTCATTACTTCTTTATGTGATTTTATTTCTATTATCTCTTCTGGAGAAGTACCTATAGATGTTCGTCCAATTTTCTTTGGCGCCACCTTGATCGCCTTAAGAAAGAAGTGTGGAGGAATTCGTTCCATTGCGATCGGTAATATGTGGCGTCGTCTGACAGCAAAAATTATGTTTTCGAATTCGTGATTCCATTAATACTTTTCTATCCCCTCACCAATTAGTAGTATGTGTTCCTTACGGTGCCGAGGCTGCTGTCCATGCCGCTCGTATTTAATTTTCATCTCATCATCCTCTTCCAAAGGCCGTCGTAAAGCTTGATTTTCGGAATGCCTTCAACGAATTAAATCGCGATGCCATGTTAAAAGTGATTCAAAAAGATTTCCCGTTGATTTATAATTATGTTTTTCAGTGTTATTCTCAATCTGGTGATCTCTTTCTGGGTGATGACATCATTTTATCTCAACGTGGAGTCCAGCAGGGTGATCCCCTCGGTCCTGCTCTTTTTGCAATTACACTACAATCTATTGTCAATTCTATAACAACCGAATTGAGCTTATGGTATTTAGATGATGGCACTATCGCGGACGATCCAGACCTAGTTCTTTCTACCTTACTTAACATTCGGGACGCATCTTCAGAAATTGGCTTACATCTCAATTTTTCGAAGTGTGAAGTTAGTTTTCTAAATGTTCCGCAAGACCAGAACGATGCTCTTTATTCAAGATTCATGGACTTGGCTCCTGGAATACGATTTATGACTTCTGATTCAGCATATCTACTTGGCTCCGGCATCTCTACCGAGGGCAGTCTACTGATTGAGAAGATTTCTAAGCTTGAATTTTTCTTTTCCCGCTTATCTTCGATTTCAGCACATTCAGAAATTCTATCTACTTCGTGCTTCCTTTTCCATCCCCCGATTAATGTACTTTTTACGTTGTTCTCCTTCTTGGCGGGAAGAGTCCTTGTTACAGAGTTACGATTGTGTTTTACAGGCAGGCCTCGAATCGATCCTTAATTGTTCTTTGAGTGGCAAGGCTTGGTTACAGGCTACTCTGCCCGTTCGGTCAGGTGGACTTGGCATTCGTCGGGCCATGGATTTGGCGATTCCGTCCTTTCAGCGTCTTTCCATGGCTCACGTCGTCTCGTTGAGTCTATCCTTCCACTGGGCCTTTGCCTCGACCCGGATGCCTCTATTCAAGATTGTTCAGCAAAATGGTCTACGTTAAGTGGATTAAATTCTCCTCTTTTGGATGTCAATAGCTCTCAGTCTTCTTGGGACGATCCTATCATCAAATGTACACAATCACAGTTACGTACACAATCCGCTACTTGTCTTGAAGATCAAGCCAGGCTATTAGCAGCGTATTCACCTGCGTCCGGTGCTTGGCTCCAAGCTTTGCCTTCTCCTCCTCTTGGCCTACATCTTTCGAATGAAATCTTCCAGGTTGCTGTTACCTTACGTTTAGGAGCAGACGTCTGTGTACCTCATCGTTGTCCAGCCTGTGGAGCATTCGTGGATCAACGGGACCTTCACGGTCTCTCCTGTGTCAGGAGTGCTGGTAGACGCATGCGTCATTCTAGTGTCAATGATGTCATCCTCAGAGCTCTTTCTTTGCTGTTATTGTACCATCGGTGCGAGAACCATCTGGCTGTAGCCGCTCCGACGGTAAGAGACCTGATGGAATGACACTAGTTCCATGGAAAAGAGGAAGACCTCTATTATGGGATTTCACCTGCGCTGATACTTTCGCCATTTCAAATGTTACTTATTCTTCTTCGAAAGCAGGTGGTGCTGCTACTCGCAGAGAGGCCGATAAGAATAGGAAATACTCTAATCTACTTGCACAGTATATTTTTGTTGCGATCGCAATTGAGTCAAGTGGCAGGCCTTAATTTTATGAAAGAAGTTGGTCGGCGAATACAGATCGTTTCAGGTGATGCCCGCGCGACCACCTTCCTAATCCAGCGCCTCAGTATCACAATTCAGCAAGGAAATGTATCTTCTATTCTTGGTACGTTGCCTCCTGGGAAGGCATTAGACGAGATTTTCCTGCTTTAAAGATTTTTTTTCTTTTTTTAAGATTTTATTCAAATTTTGTTTAAATTTAATTGTTATTTACGACTTTTAGTACTAATTGTATTCATGTATCATTAATATATTTTATACATTATCGCTCAGACGTGCTATTTCTGAATAAATAAGTTACGTTTAAAAAAAATAGTTTAGAATTTTAATATTTAATTTGGATTGTTGCAAACCATAAAATTTATATTAAATGTGTAAAAGCATAATAAAAGCAGAGAATTTTAGTATTAGCGGTAGTTTTCGTGATAATAATAATAGTGGTTATAATTGTAGTAGGAGTTGTTGTTTTTGTTGTGATAATAGCACAATTAGTAGTACTATAGTAGTAGAAACAGTAGTAGTAGTATTGAAACTGTTAATGTTATGAACTAATTGAAAGTTCATAATATATATAATAATTGAACTATATATATTTGAAAGTATGTGTGTTTGTTTGAACGCAATACACTTCAACATCCTTTGACGGATTCGAAAATAAATGGTACACATGTTCCTTAGGACGTAGGACTAACTATGGTATTAAAAGTTTGGCACCATCGCCCCAAAGGGACTGAAATAGGGTGGGGTGGAGGTGCAACTCGGAAACCACTTGAACTAGAAACATGATAGTTGGTATGAAAATTCTTCGTTTCAGTACATTAGTAACGGCTATCTGATCAGTTTTATTTTCATTCGTCACTCCCGGGGGGATAAGATGAGGGGCGAAAACCTCTTAAGAGGAATAAGGGAACTACAAAATTGTTAAATTTAGAAAAAATAAATTTGGCAAACGTGTTGCTTGGGACAGTTAATGACAATATTAAAAGTCGCCCCCTCCTACAGGGGTGAACAGGGTTTCTAAGACACTTTCCGCTAGCCTAGGAAGCTAACATTCGGCATAAAGATTCGCTGCCAGGTTGGAATTTCGTAAAAAAAATCGAAAATTTGCAAATATAGCCCAAAGTACTCTAGTATATCCCTAAAACCCTGCAACCACCGAGTCTTGAATATTCACCTTCCGTTGGGATAGAAAGTTGAAATTCGGCCTCAGAATTCACGGAAACATTGGAAATACAGAAGAAAAAAAAATTAAAATGCCATTACCCCGTTAAGTAGCCCAATAATATGTTAAGCATGACAATACCCACGGGGTATCGAAACTGCACTTCTCCTAGGGCTTAAAAACTGAATTTGACATGAAGGTTCGTGAACAGGTTCGAATTACAGCGTTTTCTTTTTCTAAATGCAATTGCTCCGTCAAGTATGCCAGTACCCCTGGCATTGAAATGTAGTGCCCGTTGGGCCAGAAAGCTGACATTCGACATGAAGGTTTGTGGGCAGGTTGGACTTACAGCAAAAATATGCAGTTACCCGTTACCTCAATAACAACATTAAGAGCCTCAATATCCCCGGGTATCGAAATTGCACTTCACTTTGAGCCGTAATGCTGAAATTCGGCATGAATATTCGTGAGAAGGGTAGAATGACAGAAAAAGTAAAGAACTCCGGGTAGCGAGAATGTACTTACCGTTGCACTAGAAAGATTAAATTCGGTATCAAGCTTCGTGTGGGCGTTTGAAGTATATGGAAAATAAATTACAATTACATCGTCAGTATTCTAATAACACCTTTAAGCACACCAAATATCCTTGGAAATGGAGAATGCATTCCTCGTTGGGCTAGATGACTGAAATTTGACATAAAAATTTGTGAGAAGATTGTAATAGTTTTATAAATGAAATCACACCGATAACAAACCAAATAACACCGTGAAGTAATACCCTAATACACCCAAGTACCGAAAAAATCATTCCCTTTGGGCTAGGAAACTGAAATTCGAAGTCAAGGTTCGTGGGCAGGTTGAAATTAGAGGATTTTTAAAAGTGCAATGACACCGTTAAATATACGAGTAAAACCGTTAATTAATCCGAAACCCCAGATATCTTAAATATACTTACAGTCGCGTTAGAAAGCTGAAATTCTGTTTCAAGGTTCGTGTGTAGGTTGCAATTACATCAAAATGTAGAAATACAATTACACTATTAAGGACCCCAATAATAGCATTAAATATGCCCATATCTAAGGAATTCAAAATGCACTTCCTATTGGGCTGGAAAGCAGAAATTTGTAATCAACATACATACTGAAAATTAAAGTACACTTAAAGTGCACAATATGTTCCGAAATATGTTCACAATATGTTCCAGTTTCAGCACGCTTTTAGTGAAAAATTATATGAACTTTTTGTGAAATTAATATGAGCCACATTTTTGGTGCACAACATATCTCAATACTCAATCCATGCACAAACGTTTCACTTAATAGTTGAAAATACACTGTAGCTAGGTAATGTGAACTTCGGTAAATATGAACTTAATGTGTGAAATATATGCACTAAGGGTAGGAAGTCAATAAAACACACTTTGAGCACACAAAAGACTCACAATAATTGTCCAATGGGTTCACAAAAAGTTCACCTGCGTTCATATAAATTTCGCTTTTGATAATGCTTTGTTATTTTTGTGCCAGAAGAATTTTTTGTCTACGTGCAGGTTCGAATTGCAGCAAACGTTCAAAACTGCAATTACACCTTTCAGTACAACAATAACCCCAGGTATCGAAAATAGACTTCCGTTCTGCTAGAAAGCCAACATGTTGCATGAAGGTTCACAAATAGGTTAGAATTACAGGAAAAACATAATTAAAAATTCAATTCTACCGTTAAATATCCAAATGCCCCGGATGTTGAAAATGCACTTCCCGTTCGACTAGAAAGCTCAAAGTCCGCATGAAAATTTGTGGGAAGGTTGGAATCACATGAAAAGTTCTTTTTTTAAAAAAGATCGCAATTACACAAGAAACATGCCCATAACATCGTTATAACCCCAATTACCAGGATTTAAAATGGTACTTCCCTTTCGGGAAGAAAGCTGAAATTCGGCATGATGATTCACAGGTAATTCAAGAATTACATGAAATTATTATAAATGCAATTACATTGTTACGTTCCTGAATGATGCCGTTAAGTACTCCAATATCCCCGGGTATCAAGAATACATTTCCCATTGATCAAGAAAGCTGAAATTCGCGCGGGTCGTTTGAAGTTTCGGAAAAATCAAAATTTGCATATATTCCGTTCGTTAAGAGTGTAAAAAATGATAATTTTAGTTATTCTGTTAAGTAGCCTAACCTAATAAGAAACTCCTCCCCTGGAAATCGGGACTGCACTTCCCGTTCACCTGAAACGTTGAAGATCGACGAGAATATAGAACGGCAGGTAAGAAATGAATAATTTACAATCGTTTCTTCCTCAGTAGCTAAAAAAACCAACGCCTGAAACCCTGATATGAAACATTCACAGGAAAGCTTACGTTGCGGAAGTGTTATTACGACAATATCCATACGTAAATTATAGCTAATAAAACCCTGGCGCAGTCAGGCTTAAAACTAATATATAATAAAATCTACCCAAATAAAAAAACCTGAAAAGTATTCAAATGAAAATATATTCAACTATGTCCAAATTTCTTATGTGTATTTATGGAGCTTCAGTATGTACTATTTTGATCTAAGCAAGTATCTTAGCAAAAATATCAAGCTTTTTCAATTTCTTGATCTGGAAAACATGGAGGTGTTTTCCGTTATTACAGTTTTTAGTTAACTACTGAAGCTTGCATGGATAATAGTACTGTAATTGTCTACCATTTTTATTTTTATTTTTTGTGGAGTTTTACTTGACATTTTAGTTAGGACAATACTTCGATTTTTTTTGTTTCTTCTAACGTATTTTCTTTTAGACGTTTTTAATTTTGGCATCATTCTATTTACCGGTAGACATATTTGTTTTGTACATTTTAGATTTTCGGACATTTTTGTTGTGGACATTTTAGACTTCGAACATTTCGGCTTTCGCCATTTTACTCTGGACACTGTGACTGCACACCACAAAATGTAAGTTTGAGTTTATTTGATACTAACTTCCAAGACAAGGTTCCAAGGACAGGACCTACAGTTTCTGCTAAAGTGGGTTCCGAAACCATTGCGTTCAATATGGCCCTACCAGAATACAGAGCAGTACCACATAATACGGATTTGCGAACCATTACGTCAGTGGTTCTCAATCTCCTTTTTGTTCCCGGCACACTATTTTTTGTAGTGCGTTCTCGAGAGACATTAACGTACGAGTTGGTAACAATGCAGGAGTCTTGGTCACTACTTTTTTTTTCTTTAAAAATAAATTCCATTTACACTATAAGTTAAGATTTAATTAATTCTACATTTGCCGCGGGAACCTCCGCATAACACCGTCCGTTTAAAGCCCTTTCTTGGATGTTCCACAATTTTAAAATGTGTACACTCAACTGGTTTCTCGTTAAAAAAAATGAAATTAAAAAAGCTGTATTTTTTTAAGCAAAAATTATGTATGGTGAACTAGTTCGATAATATTCTCAACGTTGTATTCTACAAACTTATTCTTTACAAGGTAGAAGGTAACGTTTAATAACGTCTATACAGTTATATGATTAAACGTGCTGTGGATTGTTTCTGTGTGTTCACGTAAAGTATGTGCCTAATTAATATTGTAGTTGGATATCGGATTTATAATTGACTCATTAATTTCTCCGTTTATTAATTGCTCTAAATTACATTGCCTAGTTATGTATTTTTATGATTATGACTGAGAATGGTAGTTTGTATTTAAGCGACGTATCTGAGCGATAATGTAAAATTATATCAATTTACATTTTTTTTTTTTTTTGTGGTGGGAGGTTTGTGCTACAAAGAAGTTAAACTTCCACAGTAGGCTAATTTGCTTGCTTGTTTGTGTTTGTGTGTGTGTATGTATTTAAGTATTAGCTATACGAAAGAAACTTCATCTGGTCATTTCTCTATAAGCTGTGGCTACAGACACGTCAATAAGTTGTGGCTACAGGCACATCAAGTCGTGACTTCAATGCAGGCACGTCCAGTCCGAAGGAAACCGAAAACATTGCTAAACTGTTCCTGTACGTCTGTCACAATTCCAGTTTCCTTCTCTTATTAATACCATTTGAAGTTCTTGTACTTTATTAGCCTCTCGTGACCTGACACACAACACATACTATTGTATCTTTTAGATAATGCATATACTTTCTGTGAAATTTATAAACTTATAGTACGTAACGTAGGGGAAAGAGTAAACCTAATATTGTTCCTTGCCAATACTATTTTTACGTCATGACTTCAATGACATTTCTTGATTTCTACATGTTTAGAGAGTAAAGGAAGGGAGTAAAAATCACGAAGGGGGCTTGTTAAACTTAAGAGGAGAAAAGGGCAGGTGTGATGTATTGTCTTTCCATCCCTGACAATGAAAAACTCTAATCTGATCACTAACCCGAATTAACTCACGGCTGAAAATGGGCCTCGTATGCAGTAAACCAGTATCCTACCTCCTAGGACACCGCAGCAGCTGGTGGCAAACGATTTCGAAAGGGTAACTTACGTGTATAGCACAGTCACTGTTCACTGTTGAAAACGTACTATGGGTTGTCATGTAAACTTAGAACTGAATCGTCGAAACTAACTGGAACAGTGAACGAAAAGTACCAGTACTCGAGCTCGGGAAATCTCGGCTCTTATCGGTCTTCGATCTGTAGTCACGGCTTGACGTGACTGTAGCCACTACACAAGTTGTTGGAGACGTAACAAAACTTGTAGCTTTAACAGAATAAAAGCATCACTGCAAGCTGTTCTTCTAACATATATTCCTCCAGTACGATAGGTATTTTGACACTGCACTGAAACGCGCTCAATAATCTGTGGCGTTGCTTACTGATTCAGTATCAAGTGCTGCTTCCTGGTGATAGTTTTCTAAAATACTCATAAATTTTCACTGTGAATTCTTTTGATCGAAACAAGAAAAATGCTGTAATTAACAAATGACGGAACTTGAGGAATTTTCTAGTTAGAATTACCTAAGTGTCTTGAGGCATCATCAGAAATGACGTAATATCTAGACAACTAACTAAGACGTGTCGACTTAGCCAATCACAATCAAAGTTTTATTCCAGGAAATATTTTCAATAAAATTTATGATTGACGAAATACATCGTAGAGTGTATTTCCCCATCACGTAAATATTTAATTGTCAAGTCATTGATATTGCGATGTAAGCAAGCGTCGAAATTCCCTTTAAGCTACCTTCTTCAATCGGAAAGTTTACTTATTATCTACAGAGTGAGTTTTCTTCAAGAATTGTAACCTTTTCATTAAGATGACTAAAAAAAATAATAATCAGTTATGGCAATACACAAGATGAGCTTTATAATCGGCAACATTTAGGTGTTCATATCGAAATAATACGACTCTAGGACACATCTTTAAACTATGGGACTGTGCCTATAATCAGAGATCAAAAGGGTCAGGTTTTGGAGCGGGTCACTGGATCTATGGCTGGGACCCTATCTGACCGATTTGGATCCGGTAATCTGGAGAACAAAGCAGAGTTTTTATTTTTTTAAATCCTTGCGTTTGAACCAGGGGTGATCGGGACCGGTGGTATAACCTGAGCACCACGAAAATAGAACGCCTAATATTACCAGTTCATTTTAGTTTCTACACCTGGTCAATCGGGTCAAGTTTCGAACCGAGTCTTCGAGTCGCCAAAAGTGGCCCGGTTTGAGCTCTGCCTATAATGAAAAACGGTTGGTTATTTGAAAATTTATTACGATCACAGGCAATATAATAATCTATCTTGGATAATAATCTGTTGAAATCTTGGTCTAAAAGTGAAAATGTTGCAACCTTCACAGCGATTTTGCTTCTCTTAAATCTGATATGGTACATTCTACATGTATATAGACCTAATATGAGAAATGCGTTTGTTAAGTTCGATTGCTTTAGAGAGTTATTTTATTATTTATTTAATTAATTTCAATTATAAAGAACTTCAAAAAGAGAAAAACAAGAAGTAAAAAAAAGCTTCATTCGATGCAAAGCAGGTTGCAGAACTTTCAGTGACGGATTTTATATGTTTCAATAAGTGGTCAAGAGATGGCACTACATATGTTATGATAATTTAAGAACTGAAATGGCGTTACTATGCATTTAAATATTTATTTGTTTATTGAGCAATCGGTACGAGAGTGCTATTAATTAATTGAATGTTTCAATTTATAAGAAATGAAAGATTGTATAATTTATTCTTGTTTGAAAAGATTTAGTCGCTATGTGTTTGTAGCTAATGGTATATATAAACCGATGTTGGGTTTCATGTAGAGCATAACTAACCTAGCCTAGCTTTTGATGGTTAGCGTACTACCGAGGACCCTGAGTAGCATACGCACAGGCGAGAACAGTACGTATACCGCGAAACTAGGATTGACGGCGTTATTCAGCGTAGGAGGGGAAGTTAGTCAGAGGTAGCAGTCATTGCACAAAGACTGATCATCTCATTATTAACACAATAGTACACCCTGACTGTGATTTATCGTACCCTCCGATTTCTTTACTTCATTGTATTCCTAGGGCCTCTGGCCCTAAGTGCTCTCAACATGGCAGATCACCAGCAATCCGGACATCATAAGCTTCCAGTATCAGTAATACCAGGGCCTCCACCATACTCCACACTAGGGATCATAAGCAAACACCGACGCAGCTTACCGGAAACTTCTACTCGATCATGTTCTAGATCACCAGCCAACAACCGATCCGGTCGATCTTCACCACCGTTGAAAAAATCTCACACAATCAGCGACACCGACTCCGAGCACGAACAGATGGACATCAATAATCACGAGCAATTTCCAGGTCTAACAGAAGCTTCCAAGAAAAAACATGCATTTCTTCTTACCAACTTTGACACAAAATTTCAGAATACTAAACTATTACTGCAGCAGTTTACCAAATACGTGCAACGAGACCAGATACAGCGCATCATACCAACTAGGAACGGGATTATCATTCATTCACCGGACCATGCTTTAGCTACAAAAATACGGAACAAGTATAGCTTCGAGATTTTTGGACCAAAGGCCAACATGGCGCGTATGGATGACAAACCTCCGCGACAACCACCACCTCCACGTCGCACTCCAACACTATCAGTAGTCATACGCGGAGTAGAGCCAACAATCACCGACACTGAAGCCGAAGAGGAACTGAAAGAAGAAGGTCATTCTATCACAAAATGCCTACGCATTAAAACTAGGACAGGAGAACCAAGCTACATGGTACGCGTTATCACAACCAGTCAAGACACAATAGATGACTTACTCAACTACGGAGCTTATATATACAAGAGACGATATAGAGTTGAACCGTCCCATTCTCCACCTCCACTTCCAATCAGATGCGAAAAGTGCCAACAATATAACACTAATTACCGTCACAATGCAAAAACGATCTGAAATGCGGCTACTGTTCGGGACCTCATGTTACGAAATCCTGCACTAACATGAACAATCCACCAAAATGTACTACATGCGGAGAATCTCATCCTACTTTCAGCTATCGTTGTAAAGCCCGACCAGCACCAGAACCAACAAAGCCTGAACTTATTGTTCCCATCTGCACTTCAGAAACCAAACAACCCGACGCTACTCCCATCACATCTGTTTATCAACCTATCACGATAGAACAAGTACTCACCTTCATAACAGTCGCACTGCAAAACATCCATCCATTCCAAAGGCAATTCATACTGCAACAAAACCAGCACGCTGCTAAATCAATACTGCATGTCAATTTCAATGCTACGTACTCAGGCCCCTATGCACATTTCATTGCAAGTGCTTATGAAACAGCAGTATAGTCACATCAGCATATTCACTCTAACTATTATGAAGATTATGGCATTAGTATTATTATTTATCAATATCCGTTCACTCACAACACATAAAATCCTGTTCGAACAACTTTTGCAAGAAGAACACGTCAACGCCTTTTTACTCAATGAAACGCACTTGAAAGCCAACCAACCATTTAAAATTTCCAGATACACTCTTCTTAGACAGGACAGTAACATGCCAGCTCTCCGTGCCAATGGAGGTACTGCCATCGGCTTTGCAACAACCGTACCATATAAACAACATGCACCTCCAATAGTAAACCTCCCAGAACACTTAATAACCACCGTATACTACAAAAACTGCTATATCACTCTAGCAACGATCTATGTCAGACCAGGTCACCATATACCATACGATTTCTTCACATACATATCAAATACTTTCACCACTTACATCATAATGGCAGATATCAACATACATAGCCGCTCCGATAGGGACAAAACCAACTTCCAAAATTTCATTGAATATCAAACTACCGGTACAATCAATCAATTACCGCAACCAACCAGACCTCTCTCCAATACTACCCCCGACATTGTCATAACATCTACCAATATCGCCAACCGTAGCACACTAACAGTTCTTGACCTCATGGGAAGTGATCATGCACCTATAAAACTTACCCTTCAATGCCAACAAAATCCATTTCCACAACAATCTGCACCACCGAAACAAATACTTCGCTTTGATCGCGCCGATTGGGACAGCTACCGTGACTATATACATAACCAAATTACACCTCTCAAAACACCCACTTCCGAAGATGAACTCTATACATCAGTGAACCAAATAACTAACATTATTCATACTGCCTCAGACAAATTCATTCCGCAAACCACAATTCTCCCTTACAAACCCAACCTTCCACCGCAATATCTTACCATGATCCGCCGCTCCAGACAATTCTATCGAGATTTTCAAAGAACTGGCAATCCGGAATCTCTTCGTCTTCATCGCCAACTACAACGCACAGTCCGAAACTACATCAAAGCTTACAAATTAAGGCAATGGGTCAAAACATGCAACTCACTCGCCGACACAGCTCATCCCACAAAATACTGGAAAAGGTTTAATGCACTCACTGGTAAATACACTAAAACAACATACCCACTTTTACAAGACGACCAAGCACTTCACTCCGATCAGACTAAAGCAGACGCATTCGCAACTTACTTACAGGAAATATTTACACCCTCCCTACCATTTAATCCCGATAGACGTCATCCCGTAGACCGACTGAACTTATCATCACCACATCTCCAACCAAATACAGAACATTGTCTTCCTGACAACCCACTTACTGCACCCATCACCGCCGAAGATATAACACGTATCCTTGTAAACAAACGTCAAACCTCACCTGGTATCGATCGTATCACATATCGCCACTTGAAAGAAGCACCTACATCCCTCATTCAGCTTCTAGCCGCTATCTATACCTTTATTCTGCGCACTGGCTTCTTCCCATTACCCTGGAAAACGTCAAAAACACTCATGTTTCTCAAACCCCAAAAACCTCCTAGCTCTGTATCCTCCTACCGTCCGATCCAATTAACCTCAACCTTCAGTAAAACCTCAGAGAAAATCTTAGTACTACGACTCCATGCCCACCTAGACCAATACAACCTCATTCCTCTACACCAAGCAGGATTTCGCCCCGCATATAGCATAAATGATCAACTCCTCCGTTTAACCAACATGATCACCAACCATTTCAACAGTTCTCGCCCTTCCTGTCTTGTCCTATTTGATTTAGAAAAAGCGATTGACAAAGTATGGCACTCCGCTCTCATCTATAAACTCCAAACATTCCGACTACCCATCACTATTATTCGTTTCATCTACAACTTCCTCACAAATCGCCTAGCATACATAGCCATTAACAACAGCACCTCTCATCCAATATTCCTACACTGCGGAGTCCCTCAAGGCTCCGCACTATCTCCACTTCTTTATCTTCTCTTTGTTGCCGACCTACCGCCATTACCCTACAATATACATGTTTTCCAATATGCAGATGACACCGCATTCCTCGCACTTAGCTCCACTATCCAGCACATCAACCGCACTATGAATGATGCCATCAACACATTCACCTCCTGGTGTAGTAAGTGGGGACTCACCATAAATTCCCATAAGACACAAGCAATCGTTTTCATCCCACCTAAACGCCGCTCAAAAGTCATCAGAAATCCCAACCGCCTTTCCCTCACCGTCCTTCATGAACCTATAAAACCACCCAAAACTGTCACATACCTCGGTCTCATTCTAGACCATCAACTCACGTGGCGTCCTCATCTCTCTAAAATCATAACCAAAGCCAAAAATAGACTTAACCTCTTAAAACGACTCACTGGCACGACATGGGGACCAAAACCTAACACCATTCTCAACACATATGAGGTATTTCTCAGACCAGTTTTAACCTATGGACTCACAGCCTGGATTGCCGTTTCTCACCACATCTACCATAAGTTACAAATTCTAGAGCGTCATGCTTTACGCATAGCATACAGAGTAAAACTACCAAGCCCGACACAGGAACTCTACAACAAAATCACATTTCCACATCTCCTACTACACATAGAAAAGCTACGCATCCGATACATCGCAAACCGGTTTGAAACAAACCATCTTCTATTTCACGATATTCTACACTCACATCACCAACAACAAGCACCAGCGAAATATACACACACACCTCTCTCCCTACTATGCACACTATACCAATACACTCTACTACCTGATCATCCCGATATGCCACTGATCTCAGCATACAGCTCACCAGAAATTACTCATTATGTAGCACCCTCATATACTGCAATGTAATCATTTTGAACGCCAGGGCTCACCTGTCTCCATCACGGACTAGAGTAGCCCCTAGTCCAGAAGATTATCAGCCATTCGTCTCTCAATGTGCCAAAGTGTTGTGATGTCTATTTGCACCTCATGCCCATAATCCATCACATCATCACTCGTGAACCACGACATAATTTATGATTATGAGGCAAACTCATGATACTCCAAAAACGTATTTTATCATATTATATGAAATAAAGGATAATTTAAATAAAAATAGAAACCCTTAGCCCAACTACCAATTTCCTTGGCTAACCACACTACCCTAAATCCTCTTCCCACAAAGAGGGTACAGCCCTCTGGGGGTGCTAGTCTAAGCCTATCTTAGGCTAGCAGTAGTAAAAAAAAAAAAAAATCATGTAGAGGAATAGTATGTTATCTTTAACGGTTTGAGTAAATACTTATCTTCGTGTTTTCTTTAATCCGATCAAAGGAGATACTATTATAAATCTTCCTAGATCAAGCTGAAAAGCACCGCAGTAAGTTTCATAATAGTTTGGCTCTACGCGTCTTGTCGCCCACACTGCGGGGAGCAGACTTGGGGCACAAGCTTGTATGCTAATACCGGAATTCAAAGAGGACTCAATGCGCCCTGAGAAGTGTTTTATAAGAGTTAGATTCTATAATCTGAAATAGGACCATGCAGCAGCAACATACTTAATTTGATATTATAAAGAAGAAATATATTGAAACCATTTCAAATCTTGGCCTAGAAATGACCATTCTTTTTTACCTTTTTTTTTTCAATTTGAAAACGTAGCGTACTGTATGTTCATACTTCCAAAATGGCTTCGAAGTATTACGTGGGATAGAAGGATCCAAGTCCATCAGAAGAAAGCCAGATTGTGCAACAAGCGGTGATTCGTAACTTGAAACTGGAATATTATCTTACATTTTCTACCAATTTAAACGTTCAATATCAATAAGTTGCAAAAAATATTATTCATGAGTTAAACCTAATATTGAAGTATATGTAATTAAAGAATATTTCATAGTAGGGGATAATTTCAGAATCTCAGTCTCGGAATTTGGAAGGAGGCCTCCACCTTGCTTGCTACGTAACTGCCTTGTCACGTAATACGTGGTCGGTAAATAAAGCGCCCAAATCACTGGTTGCAAGCTTCTACCGTGGTTCAGTGGTTAGAGCGTCGGCTAGTTGAGAAGAAACCCCCGGGTTCGAATCCCAGTGGGTGTAGTTTTTTTCTTTCAAATTACAGTTCTATACACTCAAATATATTAATAATGTTTATGTTTTCTTGCATTTTTCGTAGATTATGTTATATTAGTAACCATAGGTTAGATCAGGCTTTGTTATATCTTTTCACAGGCTTTGTACAAACAAAAATAGATAAGACCTTATAATAACTGCTAAACACCAAGTAATCTTAAGCGTTCAAACGCTCTCTGACGTTGAAGACTACTCTTGTTTCTAGAACACGTAATAACTAATAAAATGAATCAGCATTTTTATCTTAATAAAATCTTTTATAGTTCTTTCTTAAATGACAACTCAAACACCACTAAATAATAAAAAAAAAGATTATAGTTTTACGTGATTGTATTCAGAGACATCGCTGACAAATGAGCATCGTTTTCAAGGAAGTTAGCAGAAATGTATAATATTTTCTCCTCCTCAACCTGCACGCAAGGAAGTAATTTCCATGCAAAAAGAAATTGTAAATGCGATAATCATTTACAAAAGAAAACATGATATTTCCAGCAACGCTTTATTCGTTTTATCCTGTTATAAACACGGAAGCGAGAAAAAGGAAAGAAGGAGTAGAGCGAATTTGAAAATATTTTCAGCCACATTAATGACAGAAGAGATTGACGTTGTATAACTTACGTCAAAAGAAAATTTAATATTTTTTTTCTATGACTGGTGTTTTTCTGGATTTGACGGTAAGATTACACCATGTAAACTAAACAGTAATTAAGGTGCTGCCATCTTATCGTCAAGTAGTAGAACTAACGGAGGACAATGATACGTTTCTTGTTCTAGGGGTGTTTGTTATTTGAAATTGAATATCGAAGTAACGATATAACGAAATATAGAAATAAAATATCAAACTTAAATATCGAACCATAATATTGAATTTAATATCGACCTCAATATAGATTTATATCGCACCATAATATCGAACCGAAATACCAAACTTAATATTGAAATATCAAACTCAATAAGGAAATGTCAAACTTAATATCGGAATATCAAACCTAATATCGAAATATCAAACTTAATATCGAAATATCAAACTCAATATCGAAATATCAAACTTAATATCGAAATATCAAACACAATCTCGAAATATCAAACTCAATGTCGAAATATCAAACTTAATATCAAAATATCACACCTAATATCGAATTCAATATCTAAATATCCTTAATATCACACCTAATATCGAAATATGGAACTAATATCGAGGTATCAATGTATCGAATATCAACAAGTTCCAATATCAAGGTTTCGATATTTTAAAATATCGATATCAATTCAATAAATCGAAAATTAGAACACCCTATCTTATTCGCAGACCTAAATTTTCTCAAGAACATAATTCGTACGGAGAAGGATTGATTAAATACGCAGGATGTGTGGTACTCCCAAAAGAAGTTCTTAAGAGAAATTCATAAGAAGAACGCCCTTTGAACGGCGGAGATATAAAATGGATCAACGAAATAAAAAAAATGACGACAAAGATTATATTTGCTTTCAAGACAAACTTCCGTCTGAAAAGTGCATTGCAAACTCTTGAAACCAATAATCCCAAGTGGCCCTTAAAGTTTTGTTGCACGGTCTTCTTGTGTCGAAGATCTGTGGCGGGAGTAGTTTTATTTTGATTCTCTCCAATTGTTCCATGGAAAGCTAATTATTTAAAAACTATAAGTAAATGGGAGGATTGCTTAAAGATTCAAAGAGTGCCTTGTTAAGGTTTGGGGCACCTTCCCAGACTATTGCCGACTGGGAATTGTGTATTGCAATTTGATATTTGACAACTACTATTTGCCCTATTAAAGTAAGTACAGAAAATCTATCGCAGACTTTTTGTGGAGGGAGGAAAAATTTTGCAACCAACACACTGTCCCAGGGAGACAGAACAAGCAGAGAGGAAATTAGAGATGTTTTAATTGAACCAAATTTATGCTTTTTAGTTAGTTACCTTTTGAGAAAGAAATGTTTGAAATTATATACTCACTCTCAGGCTACGTACCTCTCGTAGGCCCAGGTGTGTAGTGTGACCAGGGCGACCACCAGTTTGGTGTAGGCAGTCTGAACGAAAGTAAATTCAAATAGGTTCCCAAAGACTATTGCCGTCTTTGGTTATAGGTAGGGAGAGACTATCGTCGTTTCTCTACTTGACCAGATACCTATTGTCGGTATCTGGATAGACGATTGAACTTGGTGTGACTATTGCCGTTGCACCAGGTTGGGAGCGCGTTGATTGGAATTTGGGTGGTTCAAGAAACGGATAGTGCAATAATTAATTGAGATTGAATATTTCTTCAAAGCTTCGCTTAGAGAGGATTTCAAGATAAAATAAACGCATAATATTCTATATCTGAAATATTTTTTTTATTTGGTATTAATCTGATCCAAGACCCTCTCTAGTATAAGCAGTAATTTTATGATAATTAATTTATGCAGCAAGTGTATTAAGTGCGTCAGTCTTAAATATTAAAACTTACATTTACACCTCTTGTGAGAACGATTACGCTAATTCTCTTCAAACTTGGTATACCAGTTTAGTGCACCAGGTTGATAAAGATTGGCTAAAAGTTATATCGTTCCCATCGTAGCGTCACTTGGTGAAAAATACATTTTCACGCATCACGTAAGAACGATTGGACCTATTTCTTCCAAAATTCTGATTACAAACCTCCATGTTTCAGGTGTTTTATAACATTTACTGTTCTCATGATAGCGAGACTCATTTAGTACAAACACCTTCTGGCATTAAATAGAATCTATTCATCCAATTTCAGCTAAACTTTACCTAGTTTAATATATAGGGAGATATTCTTAAGGCTTTTAGCAACCACATCACTGAAGTATCTTCTTTACTTTGCGTCTTCGGTTACACAGTGCCGAAGTGAACCTATTCCGGCTATAGACTTGACTTAATAGTATACAGGAGATTATTCTTAATGACTTTAACAGTATTTAAATGTTAAAACATTTTATGTTTCCATCATAACAAGACTCCATTATTAATCATAAATTCTAGCATGCAAGATTAAACCAAACCTAAACAAACTTGAACGACAAATGCACGAAAATGCCTTTAGGGCTTCATTCACCCACGGTAGAATGTTAAAACATTAACCGTTAACATGATGATGAGACTCAATTAAATTTCAAAAACATTGCAATAATGTCCTCCACTCAGCCACACAGCCAGCTCAACTTTGTAGACATCGCAAATTATGAATGCGTCCTAGTTTCATTCTTTTTTCACTTCGCTGTTGTTTCCTTTACATAAAGTTGTTCCGCTAATATGATGGATATTCACAAAGTAAGTAGTTTGCAAATATTTCCACCTGCAGCGCTGTAGTCACGATGGTGCGCATGCGTGCCAAATTTTGTTAATTCTTTAAGTCACGAGGTAGATGAATCAGATTGAAATTCATTCTCAAGTTATGTAAAGTGTGTGAAGAGTTTGTTATCTGTGTTTCAATGGTACCGTTCTTTGGTGCGAGTCTTTAATAAAGGACGCCTAAATGTGTATCATGATTCGCGGAGCAGGTCAATCGTTTGTGATAAACAAGAGATTGGTGCGGGTGGTTAAACAGAATTAACGAAAACAGACGATTCACCAAGAAGTGACCTGGCATTGTTCATAACTTTTTTGTTAACTTTATTTCACCAAATTATATCTAATAAACTTCAATTTCGGAAATTGTACACTTTGAGAGGCGAAAATGCCTCTCTACTGGTTTCTCTTACAGGTGGTGTCAGTTTACGTTGAGGGAAACTAAAACTGGCGCCTTGCTATGAGAAATACCTCAACAATGTTTGAAAGCATATCGAAAAGTAGCCAGTTGGAACATACTTTCTGAATAACCCTCGCACTATCTTCAAGAATTAGTGAAAATTCTCAAAGTAACATCTCAAATGGTCATTCTTTTGTATTAGAAGTTTAAATCTGCTCTTCAGGAGAACATAAAACCTTAGATAAGGCGACAGCTAGTCTCTTGACCTTCCAATTTTCAAAGAAAAGGAAAAAGGGGAACGAAAGTAAAACGAGAAATCTTTTAATTATCGCAGAACCTTCCTTGGAATTTAGCAGAGAAGGACATTAATAGAGCAGTCTGCTGTAGTTATTAAGCTATTAAGAAAAAATGGAATAGTTGAATAAGTCCTTGAAAAGACTGTCGTAGAGGCTAAATAATTTTGGGAGGAATATCGTGCTATAAAGGCGAAAAACGAGAGAAAGAAAAAGGGGAATACCTGGATTAGGAAAATCTAGCTTATATCAGAGTAGTAAGAGATTTCTAGGTTATGTTAAAGCTTGAATCCGTTCAGTCCGCAAAGGAAAATATGTAACAAAAATATATCGACATATCTGTTTACATAAATACGTTAAATCAAAGTGAGTTTTATTAACATTTTCCATCGCAATATAAAGCGAAAAGCTTCTACTGCAACACAAGAACATTAATTCGAAGAAATAAACTATTTCTTTTCAAGTTATTACAGAATATTCATCGAGAAACAAGCTGTCTTAGATTCACCTGCCATCTAGCGGTACCTTGTGGTAGTAATTTTAAACGTTTTCTTTTTTAAAAAGAAAAACTTTCTGCATATTTAAATATTGAGTCTCTGAACATATTTGGCAGGAAGAATGATCACTTAAACAGCGCGGAATATAATTTAAATGCTTTGTTAGTTTAGCATTTCTAGTCAACTCCTCACTCTACAGTAAGTGTCCTAACCAGTTCTTCTTTTCTCCACGTCCACATTTCAAAAGCTTCTAGTTTTATTTCTTCACTTTTCTGTACACTCCATGTTTTGTGAGTGTTCCGAAAGCCTTCAGAAAGAAGATGTTTACCAAAAAAAGTAAAAAATACGAGGATTTTATTAAAGTGTAAGAAATTGTGCTTAAAAAAATGAAACATTTTAATATATTCTTGTCAACATCGATAGGTTGTAAATAAAAACAGAGGTTAAAGAAATGTGCTTTAAACATTCAACCAACATTTGTAGTGTACAAAAGCACAACGTCATTACGCTTCTATCTCTCGCATCACCATCGATACAGTTAGACGTTATTTGATGGGAAAAGCGACTGCCTAATTACTTGAATCAGAATTAACGCGTAATTATCGGAAGTAGTTATAAACACATTTAACGACTTTCCCTTGTGTGTGTGTGTGTGTGTGTGTGTGTGTGTGTGTGTCTGTGTGTGTAAAGCGAAATTGCTAGGTCACAAATCAAGTCCAAAACTGTTGATCTGCATTGTTTGAGATTAGATAAGCTCTCCATTTTGTAATTACTCATATTTGCCTATGCTCTGCCGGCCATCTATTGTAATCGACAGAAAACTAAATAGCATTACAATTCTCATTTGACTATAGGCTAGCCCGAACTCTAGTTATTCTCAGAGTGTGTGTGTTGTCTCTGTTCCACCAGTGCCCAACGAAAAGTTCATTAGCTCTTCCCCAGGATGTATCAAGAGGGAAATTTGTGCCCCGATGAAGATAGAAGTCGATCTGGAACTATGAAACTTCAAAGATTTGTTATCTCATGTTTCCAGCAATGGACTATTTAAGTATGACGCAGAGCTAAAACCGACTCACTTTCGCTGACCCGTTAACCCGGCCTGACATAGGTGGTCAAGAGACCTGGTCCAAAACTTAACCCGATTTACCCGGCCTGGAAACTATAATGCACTGGGAATTTCCGGAGCAGTATTTATCGTCCATGGTCCTAGTCACGCCTGGAAGAAACACTGTTCAAACGCAAGGAAATAATTGAAAAGTATTCTTTGCCCTTCGCGTCAACGGATCAAAATTGGATTATCGGGTCAGGCCAGGTCCCAAGCACAGTCCCGGTCTTAAACTTGACCCGTATCAGCTTTGGTATGACGTTATACTTTATTTGAATATGCATATTATTTGTAAGCATTTAATGCTCAGGCCGGGATAGGGTAAGGAAAAGAATGTGAGAAAGTTCCGGCCAGGGCCTAAGTTGAAGGTACCATCCCGGCATTTGCCTGATGTGACTGAGGAAAACCTCAGTCATGAGGGCGGTCACTGGGCTTGCACCACGACCTCCTGAATGCTAAGCCAACGATCTATCACTGAGCCACACCACTCGGTTTATACTTTTCTTGTTTCCATGGAAACCGTACGGTGAGCCTTCGTAGTTATTTTGATACATGTTAGTTTGGCAACAAAGCAATCAACACTCCTAATATATCTCAAGGTCAATTACTGTCAGTGATTGCCCTATCTCCATAGGCGGCGCCACAGTGGGTGCAGTGGGTGCAGCTGCACCCACATTAACTTCCATTTTCAGATTTCCTACAATAATCCTTTCTATTTTGTATATTGTTGTTTGTATATATTTGAGTGACTTATGTCTCTCATAAGTTACTTCCTATCATACAGTGTTTTTCTAGTTGTTTTTTTAGTAAAACTTAGGGATTATTATTGAGATCTTAAGGCTCAATACTGCAGAGCGTTCTGGCAACAATGTTAGGACGTGGAAGAGCGTCTTCGGCGAACAGGGCGATGCAATTGCTAGTTGAGTTGTTATTGTATGTACGCATGTCGGCATGTTAATTTGCCCTTAAAATGTTTAAATCAAAACAACAGGGAACTTTCCATGGGTGGATAAAAACCACATCTTCAACTTCAAGCGAAACTGCTGGTAAATCATCGTTTAATAGGGAGAAGCAATCGGCCGAGGATAAAGGCGAAATCCAGGAACAAACTTCTGAAGATGGCGATGGATGCTTCTCAAAAGCTACTACAGGTAAGAAAATAAGTTATTGTACGTCTTACCAAAATCCAAGCTGAATCTATTTTCAAGGAAATAGAGAGAGTCTGTTGTGATATGGGGGTCAAATGGGAAAACACAGTAGCAGTGTGTTTTGATGGGGCTTCTGCGATGGCAGGAGAGTTTAATGGTGTACAGAGACGATGTAAGAACAAGAATAAAAACATTGTGTACATCCACTTCTATGCACACTGCCTTAATTTAGTTCTTGTCAGTGCATGTACTTCACACAAAGAAAGTGCAATGATTTTCGATTTCTTTGGGATCATTCAGATGATTTATACGTTCATTGAGGGTAGTCCAATTAGACATGCAACGTTTGAAAAAGTAATTAGGGAGACCGATTTGAAACAAAACACTAAAGTCACTTTCCGATATCAGATGGGATTGTCGTACAGTACGGGAACAGTACAGCTCATTAGTTAAAGCAATTGAAGAAATAATTGAAAACACAGGTGATTACAAAGTCCGAGCTAAAGGAAATGGTCTTTTGCTTCAAATGAAGACTTTTAACTTCTTAGTGAATATGGAAATAATGCATCCAATCTTGCAGCTTATTGTACAAACAAGCAAGATGTTACAGTCTTCAACCATTGATTTGTGTGAGGCCATGGATGAGGTTAATAGCTTGTCGGTTGCCTTACGGTATCTTCGAAGTGCTGAATCTGCGTTTGATGATATCTTCAGTAATGTAGAAGAAAAATGCACGGAAATTGACATTAGTGTTCCGCCGCCTAGAAAGTGAAAAATATCTTCATTTGTGGACGACTCACAAGAAACAGGTGTTTTTGCGAACGACAAAGGAGGGAATCAAGTATTGGACATTCTATCCTTTATTGGATAGCCTTATTCTGGGACTTAACACATGATTTTGTCAAGAGACTATAGACCTTATTCAAGTCACTGGGAAAATTGTTCGCCTTGCTCAGTGTAATAGTACTGATTATCAAGTAGTAGCAGAACGTTTTGGCGTAAATACGTCAGAAATTGAAGCTGAAATTAGACTTATACGAGCAAGGCGCTTGAACAATCCTCCATCTACAGTTCGTGATTGGCTAAAGTTGTTTCAAAAATCCGGAAGAGAAAGGGTGTATGTGAATTTGTACAGATTGATGAGTACGTTTTCAGTGATTCTGGTTACTAGTTGCTCATGCGAACGGAGTTTCTCCAAGATGAATTACGTCAAGTCCAAACTAAGATCGAATATGCTTCAACAGAGACTCAACTCCATAATGTTGCTTTCCGTTGAAAAGTTGATTTCAGTGAACATAGATATTGAAGATGTCATTGAAGAATTTAAAGCCCTGGTTCCATTCAACAGAAGAATGTCCTTATAAAAGCTCTTGTAATTGATGCCATTGCAAAAAAAAAAAACCCTTGTACACTTAAAAATGCTGATATTTCTTTGATAAATCCATAACTCACATACACGTGAATCCATGTATGAAGTTTCTTTAAATATATACATAAAAGATTTTATTGCGTACCATGTTAATATTTTTTACTATCTTATCACTTCCCAGCCTGCACCCACATTACCAAAATACTGGCGCCGCCTATGCCTATCTCTCTTCTATATTACCATCCCTGTGTGTTTGGACAGGTTCCGCTAGGTTGCTAAGTAACAGAACGTAACTATAACGTGTTCACTTTGCTGATCACTAGTTGTCTATTCAGGTATAGAGTGATTTGAGGGAAGATACCTATCGAGGGAAGATGGCTACTGTAGTGTAGTTCCATAAGTACGACACTAGATGGATTTTGGAGGGGGTGAAAGAATTGAATTATCTTTAATGAATGTGAATGTTGCGTCAATAAAACTAATTCCTTTGAACTGTTATTCTTCAATAGACTGTAGTCATACAAGGACATTTGTAACTGGTAGTCTACGTACGTGTTCAATAGAATTTGAATGTAGTTATGGCCTTCAGGCAACGATGGCTGAGATCAGAATAGAAGTGGGGTGAAGCTGTAGAAAGAAGTCCACCAGAACCTATTTTTGAAGCACCATCCCAGCATTAACCTTCTGTTACTGAGGATAAACTGGATAAGCCTCTGTCAGGATGGCCATCGCGGGGATCGAACCCAGAACCTATCGAATCCGAATAGAACGCTCTACTAACTGAGGAAAGGCTGCTCGGTGCATGTTCAATAGAATGTATGTCATATGTAAAAGAACTATTTTCTTATTTCACACAAAACATAAATTGATTGCTGCATTAAAATGATGCTTCATTCATTATGACTCAAAGGAGAGAAATTTGCTCTTTCAAGCAGATGTAATCAAAGTAGAAATGGTCGAAATAGTTCCATACTTGTTCATGTATTTTAGTCATCTTATAGATAGTGTATCGATTTTTACTTTCATTATTATAATGTATTAGGAATCTTCCCCTAAAATGAGTGGGCATCTTACACTGATGTGGGGTAAGATTAACATTTTGAGAGTTCAATTCAAAGGTCATATATCCGCTGTGTATAAGTTTAACTTGATGTATTTTGGTCAGTATGAGCATATATTTGTGCGAAGTTTGGATATTCTGTTTCTTTTAATTACTTCACAATGGCTCCTAGCCAAAAATGTGTGGAATCTTCCCTCAATCCACTATAATGTAAAAATTTATAGGCAGGTAAATATGATTTAAATTGCCATATAACTTCCAAACGTACTATTAGTAAATTAAGTAAGTGATACTGTTGTTTAAATGATAGACTAAAACGGGTAAATTTAAAAATATGTTTTGAATTAATTCAAATTTCAGTTAAACTTGGATTTGACTGCTCTCCCACATTTTATTCCTGTCCTATTCATTACAGCTGTATGAACTAAAGTTTAGCAGAAAAAAGTTAAATAAGTTTTACGACAAAGATTTGTCGTCTAATATTACAAGCAAGCTGTTGCCCGCAGCTTCGCTCGATCGGAAGCCGTCTTCGAGTATCGGGCTGTTCGGTCTGGTGGATAAAACACTCGGGCAGCTATGCTACAGATATCGGCAATTTTTCTCTCTCCCCTTTTAAAAAAAGTGATAATTTCTCTTCATTTCTACTTTGAAAAAATATCCTTCTTTTGCTCCCTTACCGAACATCAATGGAATAGGTTAGTTAAAGCTAGATTATCTATAAATTTCAAGTTTGCAGCTTACACCGTTTGGCCTGGACGTTGATATGTCAGTCAGCACTTCTGCTTTATATAGAAATACATATATATTATAATTAACTTTTACCATTGTAGATTTAAGTAAGAGAATCTGTTAGGACTTTAAACCAAAAGCTTTCCTTGCACCGGAACCTCTCTGCTTCATAAATAAATATTATTAGTTGAAAATGAATTTCAGTACAAATTAGTAGACTGAATTTCTACTTTTGAGAAAGAAGATCTAGTTAGGTTAGGTCTTTGGCCACGGTATTGTTATAAAATTTTGTTTAAATTTGAAATGAAAATATTTAGCTGTTCCATCGTGTAATTTTGTTAAATAAAAATGATATGCAAGGAACTCGAAGCCATTCTTTATTGAGATGTCGCTCCAAGCTAACAAGATTCTGTTTACGTTTATGAAACGCGAACTTGTACCCAATCAAGTTAGAAACTTATTGCAGTTAGAGATATATTAAGTACTTGCACTTCTTTTGTCTGTTCTTTCACGTGCACAATTATTGGATTAACAACGAGTCCAAAACAAACGACTGTCCAGTATTGTTGGGTCAATGTATCCCCTTATGATGTTGAGAAAGTGGTAAGTTTGTTTGTCTATTTTTTTCCTTTCTCCTAAGCATTGCTGGAGGAGAATTTAGTGTAGAAATTGCAGGAGAAGATCTGGATAGATTACAGCGAGTGCCCGAAATTTTAGTAAGAGAAGCGGAAAAGATGTTACTGTACTTTCGGGAATTTTAGTATCGCTTTTCAGGAAATTCCGATAGATCGGGATTCCGCAAAAGTCGGGAGTTCTGATACAAATAAGTTTAAACTATAAATTTACGGCGATCCCAATGAGAAAATACAGAAGCGCTTGTATATACTAAAACTAGCTTTAATGGAGAAGGCTAAGCTAATGAAAAAGGACCTGTCACATCTACAGATTCCAGATTAAAACGGCCTCGTAAATTGAGTTAACTAAACTCAAATTTCTTTCTCTATCTATTTCCGATGATGCGCTTGGTTGCATCACAGACGGACGGACAAACAAACAAATTAAAAAGATGACCCAACATTGTTTTCAAGTCCTCTTAAAATTACGTGAAAACATGCAATTTAAGTTTTTCTCAAAAAAGAGCGTTTCTCTTTTAATGCCCCTGAAATGTTTGGCCACCCACTCTACACTAGAGTGTGCTTGGTCGTATAAGCATGCAGGCGTTTTTTTTTTTTAACTTTGATTTCTAGAATGTTGGACGAAAATCACTTCTGCTTCTTGTCAGAATTCTTTGAGGATAAATATTTGTTTTACTTCTTAAATTAATATAATTTCTTTGAGAGAATACTTCTAAACTAAACTCGCGACCACCAATATGTTCTCAATTGAACCATTTATAATACGACCGACCTGGGTTCAAGTATTTTGTTGAGATAGAAATTATAATACAGTAAAAACTGCGTATCCCGGAACATGATAGTTCAAATTTTCTGTCTTGACAGTTTTCCTTCTTATACAGGATTGTCTTAAAAGGACACATTGTAATTTTGCATTAGTTATGGCGCGGGAACTAACGAACCATTCGTATCGACCATTACTAATCTATTCATTGACATAAACTTTTCCAAACGCTTCACTTCACTTAATGTTCCTTTAAACCATTCTGATTTAATTTTTTCAGCATTCTTTAAAATGTCATAAATTTTAGTTTTATTAACCGTGAATTCCTTGGTCGTTAGTTCCTTGGCAGAATATTTTTATATTTAGTGTTCTTCTATGACCTTTATTTTCTCCTTCAAGGTCAAAGTTCTGCACCTACGTTCTGAAGACATTTCTGCGAAGAATGCAAACCGAAACCAAATCATATCACAGTTCAAGTACAACTAAGATAAAAAAAATGAAGTAAGTACACAAATAAGACGTTCAAGCTTGTGCTACAATAACTTACAATTTTGTTAACAAATAAATAATAAACCGTTCAAGCTCTTTCTTTCGACTCGACAATGTTACAGTTAGCGGCACCTTCTTTCATATCGACAAAGCTACTGATAAGAGAGTGGCAACAGAGACGTTTTCCACCTATCGAATTTTTTTGTTAGGAAAGAAAAAATAAGAAAGAAATTTCCGTCTTACTGAGAATAAAAGTATCTCATTGGTCTTTAAATAGGGTTTTATTTCCGCGTTACGGTGGTTTCCGCTTTAAGCAGGTCATTTTTAAGTATAAAATCGATTCGTTCTGGAAAATTTATTTCCGTATTTACATGTTTCCTTCTTATAAAGGTACCGGGATATGCAGTTTTTACTGTACTACAAATTTTTTAAAATATATTAACGCGAGAAATGACCATCAGGAACATCACGGAACGAAAGTTAACAGTACTATAAACTCACAGACAATTAATTAATTCCTCTCCCTATATCTATAAGAATTTCATGGCGTAGTGTTAATGTTGTGGAAGCCCGATTTATCGCTGTCCGATTCATCGCGGATTCGGATTAAACGCTATACAAAGTATGTCTCCAGAATAAAAAATAATCAATAAAATGCTTTATTATTTTACTATGTAGTAACGAGCTGCATAGAAAGATTCTGCATTACAATCCATAACTGGTATCGTCTCCGTGATAGTGATGAACGAAAATAGCAGTCGCTATGATTCAATCACTGAAGGAAATATTATGAACACTTCCGTGAGTCAACTTCTTCTTAAACTGTGATTTGAAGCGAACATTTTTTAAAGCCTCGCTATTTCCTCCTAAGGATGTTGGAAGGTAGTCGGCCAGGGCCAAGTTTGTAGGTCCGGTATTTGCCTGGTATGACTGAGGAAAAACCCGTCAGGATAGGTGGCTGCTGAGATCGTTTCCAAGACCTTCCGGTCGCTAAGTCAATGCTCTACCAATTTAGCTAGACCCTCTCGGTGGACATATTCCGTACAGTTTGTTCGGTCAATACGTATTCGTTATGGTAAGAGGATCTCAATTTTATTTGTGGTCTTTAGAAACAGGCTTAGGCCGTATAGTAAGATTAGTTTCAAATTACATTCATAACACTGCATTAATAATGTTAATTGTACTTATGCTTGGGATGCTATGAAATGTATACATTAGTAAATGGGCTGCGTAGGTACTTGTGATCGAAGTCCATCTATCAGATAGATGACATCCCTTCGCGAGCACTCATCTGGGAGCAAGGCTGGGTAGGTATCCTATGGACATGATCATTGTTACTGCTATCAGTTGGTACTATAATATCTGCACACGACCAAGTTTTTCTGTGTGTCGTATATTTCTGTAACCTGGCGTTATTGCTACTTAATATCTTGTTAGTTACATCAGGATATCAACAACTACACAAGATCAATGTTGTGACATCACGCGCTCAGGTGTGAGAACCCCCACATCTAAACTTGGTGGTCACATGTGTTTGCTGTTCGAGTATATTGTTTTAATCACTCGTTATTGCATTGTTGATGCTGATTGTTTAGATTTATATAAAGAAAGAATTATATATCTTGGCAAAAATATTTATTAAGCAATACTGAAGTCAAATGTGTGTGGAAGGGGGGCAACACAATTTTACTTGCTGAAGGATACAATACAATATTATGGAGCTACTTGCAATTAATTAAAGAATTATTAACAATTATTAAAACATAAAATTTATTAGAAATATAACGGACTTTAATGATAATAGGTACATGCAATTTTATTTACTGGTTCATGTATAACTAATTCTCGTAACTAATTTATGTAATGGATTGTGCCTTATTACTAACGCTCCGAGGGTATATAAAAAGCTGTATCACAATATAATCCGGAGCCTTCCTCGGGCTACGGCCGGAGCTTTTCCAAAGAGTCTGCTTTTAATTATGTAGTTCGTAAATAAAGTCTCTAGGTATGAATCGAAACTTTTCTTTACTCCAGTTATTATTCAGTCAAACTATTAGTAAAATAAACTTTCTCCACGAGATTCTGGTAGGAAGCAATACATCTAAAGCTCCATAAGCCTCTGGTAGGGTTAGTGCATACAATTATTCCTTCGCTGATCCAAAAATTTCCATAGGAAATCCCTGAAGAGAGAGAGTTATTGGAGATTGATGTGGATATGAATCCAAGACGTATAAGCCAGGTGGCACCACCAGTAGAAGGACCTCTATAAAGTACAAAACTAATGTTCGTTGTATTCATAGGCAATCTTCATTTTTCATGTATCACCTATTCTGTAGTGTCTCCTATCACATAATACCATATTCCAACATATATTTTATGTTATAACACTAGTACTGCCACCGAGACGCTGTAGCTTAGTGGTAGAGCGTTGGTGTAGCATTCGGGAGGTTGAGGGTTCGATAACAGTGGCCGACCATATTGACTGAGGTTTTCCCAGAGTTTTTCCACAGTCACACCAAGCAAATGCTGGCATGGCACTTTCAACATAGTTACTGTCCGATACCTTCCCGAATTCTTTCCTCTCCCCTATTCCGGCCTTAGCCTTAGATGCCTAAAGTCCATAAATAAAATTCAAATTCATCGGTCCTTCTCTTATTAATTATACGTATTGTATTATTACTCTTCACCTAGACGGACGCATTAGTATGTAAAGGTAATTCAAACTTTATTCAAACGTCTTCTTTAAAACTATTCGTTTCTTTACTTTTGAAACTTTGAACGTTTTTGAATATCAAAATTCATCAACAATGATAGAAGATAGTTCTTAGATATTGTTAGTTGTCTTGTATTGTATTCTCACAAATATTTGACCAACAATCCCCAGTAGCACATATACGTGTTTTCAATGTTGATTTTAGGTTAATTTCATTGATTAACCGTTATCGGTTGAAACAAAAATACGTTTATTTTAAAATCATATTTCAACAAAGACGTCATTGCGTTGATAAGATATTAATACAACGCGTATTCAGTATGTTATTTTCAACTATGGTGTAATAGATTTTGTTCAATGCATTTCATACTAATGTTATGTCAACTCATGTGCGCGTGGAAAAGAAATTGTATTTTAAACTATATTTCAACGAAGTTAGAATTTCGTTGATACGACGTTAATGTGACGTACTTTCAACTATCATTCATATGATGTCCTAGATTTGGTTTCACATGTGTATTTCTAATTTAATTGCTTAAACATTATAATTAAAAGCAAATACAATGAAAATAACGATATTTTTCATGTTTTCATTTGCATGTTGAAAACAGGTTGAATTTTAAACTGTATTCCAACGAACATTTAATTTCAACGATACAGTAAAACAGTAGTGGACTCTCCAGGTGGATTCTTGGAAAAGTGGTCAACGCGTCGAGCTACCAACGAGAAGTACAGAACGTTCCTGTGTTCGAACCCCACAGCAGTCGCTCGGATTATTTACTGTTGGAAAATTAACAGCGTATATCGTGATGAAAACAACGGATAAAATGAAACTAAATGTGTGTATACCAATAGACAGCATTTTATGCTCTTGTTTTGGCCAACTAAACCCGTTTCTTCATCGTTTCTTCTCAAACATTATTTAACGTCGATCAGGCGTACATTTCGGTACATTTACAATAACATAACGTTTCGGTACTAACGTTTAATCCACGTATTTTCAACGTTTGTGTACTACTAGGAAATCCTGTTTACATCTCTAACAAGTATCATCCCGCTGTTCATCTGGTGGGACTGAGCCAAATCCTGGAAAATCTATCATCTCAGGCATATATTTAAAAGTTAAATATCCTTTTTGTTTCCTGTAGTGTAGGACTGTAACGTAGATTGGATATAAATTTCTAGAATATTGATGATGATAATGATTACGATGGTGGTGTTTCGCCTGGAGGTCTTTGAGACAAAGGTCCCTGGGCAAGATAAACCAATAGTGGTTTGTCGTTGTGTCCCATTGAACGAATATGACGTCCTCAGTACAGGATCGACAGTTAAACGTGAGGTACGAACTTTGTATTGTATGTCTCCGATGGATATCGAACCTAAGACCATTTGACTGAGCGTTTGACAAGTCCCCCACCTTAAATTTATTTGTAAATTGTTCTGAAAATAATAACTGAAAACGGTGAAAAATGACCTTTTGTATTAGTGTAAAAACGAAGAAGAAATATCTAGTAAGTATCTAAAATTATATATATTTTTTAAACTCTTCGTCGAAAATAGCCAATCTACAGTATGGAACCTTCGCTAACATTTTATCTGCAGTTTGGAACTGAGTAGGTCATATGTATGCTGAGCAATGTTCCGTGAAATGGAGTTATATGCTGCTCCCTACGTTCCCAGTTAAGAATACAAACGGTTCCTTAAAAGTATTGAAATTATTTTTCACCTCATGAAACATGTGAGAAAGGACTTCCATTACATTTTCTTAACCCAATTTAATATTCTCTCAATTGCTAAAGAGAGAGAGAGAAAGAGAAAGAAAAAGTAACAAAAAATAAGAATAAAAACAAGAAAAAAAGATTATTTTTCGTTTTGTAATTTCATCAATAAAAACAGCACAGAGAATTTATTCAGGTTGAAAATCTATGAGAAGTTAGATTTTTTAAGAAGATATTGCAAGAGTATATTGAATTCAAAGACAATGAGTGCGGAGAAAGATATATCGGATCTGCCCAGGAAGACAAATGAACGGCGGGAACCGAATGAACTAACGTAGAGTTTAGGGTTCCTTCTCTCTCTCTCTTCTTTTCTCTTCTCTTTTTTTTTTTTTGCTTCCTTTCCATTCGAGCCATTAGGAATCTCTTACAACCAGGTCTCTAGTGGCAGTAAACCAGATTTATATGCGCGTCCAGGAATTTCTGCTTCTTCAGCAAATTGAAGGAGTATGTAATTAAAGATACTGCCACTGTAAGCACACAGCTGCTGTGTTCTCTTGCCTACCTAGATCCCAATTGTGAGTCTCTAATCTGAATAAATAACCTCTTGCTTACTTTTTTCTTCTTTTTTTTTTTTTACTCTTGGGTTTTAAGTAGAATTAATTTTTTGACAGTACTCAAAATAGTATTTCACTATCTTTACCTGTCATGAATTTAGTTACTGTTTAACTTTTTGTTTACATGCAATCGCAGAAGTTTAATCTCATTTATAATTTGTACTTTTCGGTATTAACTAACTCTGCCAGCCATTCGGATAAAGGTTTCATCTCCGATAAATAATCCATTTCATCTCTCACAACAATTTCCTAAAGTGTTAGAGGTTTACGTGGTGAATTGGCAGTGCATATAGTTACTTCGAAATTAGATAGAAGAGAGCTCTAAAAGGCACTCAAAAGCGATTTTGTTAAATGGATAATTTATGTTTTGATTCTCGCTAATTCTAGACACGAAGTCTGAACTTTCCACCACTCACCATTTTTAAGGAACAGAGATAAACTTTTAATTATACGTTTAGATCTACGAGGGATAAGCCATAAGTCATGGCTACTATTTCTTTTTCTTACGAATGGAGGATAACAGGACAGATCGAAGATACAAGTGTAAAACCTTATGACATATACTGTCGAGTGATCCCACCAGATGGTGTAGGTGAGTAGAGCTGCATGTCTGAGCACGTCCTGAAGTTCAGTAGGTGAGCGACAGTGGTCCGCAATGGAGGTTAGGAAAAGTGAATAACGTGTGTATGTGAGAGTAGCATTTCTCCGCGGCAGGAATGTATGGGAATGCCACATAGAGTTACGGGAACCACTAGCTGCGCGTGCCCTACCCTATTGAACAGTTGCTAGGTGGATAGCGGGTTTCAAATGGGGCAGAGTGTCTACTGCCGATCTGCCCCGTATAAACCAACGTTGTCCGGTTGCCTTTGCCTTGCTTGTTCCACAAGAAAGTCGTCTTCATGCAGCCTTCCTCTGGTAAGGCCATTCGACAGCCAAGGCCATAAGCTTTCCAACGTGCATCATTTTAATAAATGATTATTGGCAACACTTACAGCTGTGGAGTTTTGAGTGTCTTTATAAAGTACCCCAGTACACTAATATAAACATTTGGTGCAAATACTACAATGAATTTTGGAAACAAGATTAGGGATCTTATTTCCAAACCGATATGTTCTCATTTTCAATTAAATGAGAATGTTAATTATCTCATTTCTAAGAAAATTGTTTCTCAGTGCTCAGATAAGAACGTTTTTTCCTTTCAATTTCTAAAAAAAAAATTTGTTTTCTACGGTGCGCCAGTGAGATTCTAGAAACTACAAAAGGGATTAAATAGATCTTGCAAAATACAGTTTTCCTTACTCCCATCTTGACCGTTTCACCAAAAAATAAGAAAAAGCAGTTGAAATTAATAGAATGATGAACGTTAACCACCACCAGAGTAGTTCTAAATTGCGACGATCAGAAGTCAAATTATACAAAAGACAAATTGGACCTTAAGGACGGTGCAAAACATTTATTGTATTATTTGCTTGTGAAGACAGAGTAGAAGTTTCTTTATTAGTGTGTTTATTTGTTTAATAAGGAACTGTGCAAACCCTAATGGCTCTAGGATGGGTTTTGTTTTCATATGCTAAACCATCAAGTTTATTTTTAGAGAAAGTTTTACGAGTTCCTGATTTTGCTGTGTTAATTTGCGGTTATTTATTAATTCAGAAAAGATTACTTGCTGGCGTAGGTGTATGTTTTCCCACGGTAGACTGCATACTTAATTAAGTGAAGTCTTCAATGTTTTATTTTGAGTGTATGCTTTTCCTATCCCCCCTCTTGAACCATGCGAAACAGTACTAAATAATAACACGGAAGGTAGCAAGATAGTCAGAAGCCTGTGTTAGTTGCTCATGTAATTGTGATTAATTTTAACCTACTTTGAAACTGTAAACAATCATTGCATGTAAAGGTTTTATCCACGACTCCATTGTGCTTATCGAATGACTTTAAATCTAATAGTCCTACAATCAGAGCTGGAACCAGGTTACTTTTGGTGACTGGGTGACCTATTGTGACCCAAACATAGGTGACCCGGTATGAAACTTGACGGGTTGACCCGGGGTAGCACTTCCGGTCCCGGTCAACCCTGAAAGAAACATTGTTCAAATGCAAGGATATAATTAAAAACTCTTCTTTGCTCTCAGTGGATTGAAATTAGATCACCGAGTCAGGTCTGGTCCCAAGCATAGACTCGGTCACAACATGACCCGATTGACCCGGTACCCATTTCAGCTCTGACAATTAATCATTGGAGCATTGGTATATCTATTGTAAAAAAAAACAACAGGTTTTTCAAATTAAGAAAAAAAAAAGTTACCTCTACACCGAGAAACAATTTTCTTAGAAATGAATTATGATCATTGAAAACTGAGAACATTGTCGGTTTGGAAATAAGAATACGATTATTTCCAAACCAGTATACTCTCATTTAAATTTAAATTAGAATGCTCCATATTCTTTCTCGGTGTAGAGGTAGGAAAGACAGGAAGTAGAGCCACTGCACTACGAATTCCGAACCTACGAGAGAAACGGTCGTTCGTAGTGGGACCACACCACTAAAAGATAGGTATTTTAATGAGGGATATTATGGCCGGCAAAGCAACTCCAAAAATTATACGAAGATATGTGCATTCACCACCAAGATCCTCTCCTATCACTAAAGAAGAGGTTCTCCCAGTTCGGACACAATGTTTAAAAAAAATCACATGATCAATGTACCTCTTTATTTATTTTCTTCACTAATACAATCACTTGTATCGAACTACCAGACCAATCGTCCCTTCTTGTCGTTAAGTAGTATTACACAAGCTACAACAGACGTTACATTGCAAAAATGAATAGAAAGTAAATTAAGAATGAGATATAAACAAGATTATTCCTAGAACCTTGGGATTTCTATTTCTAATTAAACAGGACAAAAAATTTCATACTATAGGACGACAAAAACACTAAATTAAATTACCACAAGGTACTGAACGAGGCGCCACCTATGGAACTACTCACTCACTACTGACTGTTAATCCTAATATACAAATATATATGCAGATAAAAGTGTGACCCGTGAACGTTGTCACAACATATTAGTTTAGCAATTCATAATCGAAATTCTATCCAATACATCTATTTAAACAAAGTTTATGGCTGAGGTGTTGTGCATAGAAAGGTCTCTACGTACGTATGAATGGTATTACTAAGAAATAAATCTGGTTTAATAGATCAATATAGAAATCTCCTCAAAGTACCAATCATAAACTTTGCTAAAATAATTTGATGTATTAATACACGTTCGAAATTTGTTTCGAAGAACTTTTTCTTGGTTTTAAGGTCCCTATATTGTGGAGCATTTTTAGCTTCCCTCTTTTCAGATCTCTATCTATCTATCTATCTATCTATCTATCTATCTATCTATCTATCTATCTATCTATCTATCTATCTATCTATCTATCTATCTATCTATCTATCTATCTATCTATCTATCTATCTATCTATCTATCTTCCCCGCACCGTTTCTTGGCCATTTCACACCTTGTGTCTAAAAACTTTCCTAGTGACCTACGTATTACTCATTTAAATTGAACGACTGAAAATTCTTGAATTTCTTATCTCAAACTATAATAAATTCTTAGGAAATTTATACCAGAACATACATTTGTGCACCTCCTGTCAAATATATTGTAAAAAAAAATACTTAGAGACGTTGCATTTATTTGCACCAGTTACAGACAATAAGAAATTATAAATATGGAATGTACCTAGGTATAAGAAAAAGAAGAACAAAACAGGTTTATTTAACGATATGTCATACTGGCTTTATTTTCTAATTGTAATTCACATCGTCTTTTCATACTGCCTGACTTGAAACTCTGACTGGACCCCTCTTTACATGCATTCTTATTCCAAGTACCTTTCTCCTTCTACATACTGCACAGACCCGATGAATAACCGATGAGAAACTCTGGAGCCCGCTATAACGCTGCGGTTTCTATTATACTGCTTACAGAAAAACACCGTCCTTAGGAAGAAGTCGATATTCGCTTTAAAAAAAAAAGGTAAGGCAAGTTACTCCATCTTTCTCTGAAGAAATTGTAAACATGACCTACTTCAAGTTAAAGAGTTTGTTCCCTCAGCAAAGGATTTTTCTATATCTCTACCTCTTCTAATTCTAGTAAAAGGCTGATGAAAAAAAAGTCACATATAAAATATTGAGATTAAAATAATTCAAACACAAGTACACATTACCTGGGTCACGTAGTTACAAACTAGCGCTCTCTTGCTTTTCTCTACCTAGCAACGAAAAGTTTTCTTTTTTACATTAAATTTGCATAGAATTAAAAAAAAAATATATATATATATATATATATATATATATATATATATATATATATATATATATATATATATATCATTACTCTTTACTGTAACGAAGCGAGATATCTCACGGTTCTGAAGAATAAAAAAGTTTGGTAAATGCGTCCGAGAAACACTTCAGTTTCTTGTGAAGAGAATTTAGTGAAATAAATTAAAAATTTATATTAAAAATGTTTACAAAGTGAGATAAAAACGATCCTTTCAGAAACAAATGCGTCCAAAAAAAAATTGCAGCCATATTTAGAAGCGATTTTTTGAAGTGACTAGCGCTGTACTAACGAATGATTAACAATCTTGAAACATTGGGTTTGTTGGTTTCTACATAAATGAGCAGAACTTAGTGGTTACGAGGTTTGGGCCATCAGACTAGCGTCAATTTGAATCCAAGTTATGGAATGTATGTTTAAGGATTTAAAAGAAACATTACACCAATATAACAAGGACGCTCCAAAGTAAAAAGTTACAAAACAAAATCCTCAAATAAATTCAAGTTTATCTACATGCACAATATTCCTCTATTTTATCATCTCTACACTGTAAAAAAATGAAATTCTTCTGTACTTTTACTACACACATTATATTGACTGAAATATTTTTCGTTTTGTGATCCAAATATGTAAGAAATTGTGCAAAAGATCTAATCGGGTCTTTTTAATATAATTCTTGTATACTTTTTTTTCTTCAGAATCAATTTTTATACACTTTTCTTCCATTTTTCTTTTACAGTATGTCATGAAACATCACACTTAATAAATTATGTACTTACTACAACTGTATCTACAACGAGAAAACAGATGGTTTCAGTATATAGTCGCAAACTCAGTTACAGAGCTGATCCGGATCACCAGGTCACCGGTTCAAGCTTTAGACCGCGTCACCGGTTCTATACTTAGGACCCAGCCTGACCTGCTGACTCGATTTCGACCCGGCGACCCGGAAGGCAAAGCAGAATTTTCAATTCTTCCCTTATTATGCATTGTTGCGTTTGAACTTTTTCTTTCACGGGTAACCAGGACCGGCAAAATATGACACCGAAAATTTCTAGTCCATTATAGTTTATTACCTTTTATGTACAAAAATACGTTTTCATCATTCTTCTATATTGATTGACTCGAGCCACTGGAACATGGATTAGTCAAATTTGGTTAAGAATGGGTCATCGTGTCAAGTGGGTCAAGATTCGAACATCAGGTCGCTGGGCTACAGAGTCAGTCTGTTGAGTGAAGGTCAGGTCCCCGAGACAGCTGAGTCATTCGCCCTAAGACAGGGTCAATCGGAACAGTGGGTCAAGTTTCCAAGCGAGACACAGAGTGATGCATGTCCGGGTCACATCTGCTCAGGGTTTCCGACAGAATTTTTAGTTTTGGGGGGTGTAAAGTCAAAATTGCGAGGTTGTAAGTGAAGTATTGTATGGTTTCTATCGATTTTTAGAGCAAAAACATTAAAGTTGCGGGGCTGTTTTCGAGACTTTGGGGGTAAACACCCTCCACAGGGGGGCTGGCTGAATCACTGATCTACTCGGTTAGTTACTGCTTACATTGTTAAAACCAGTTTGTTCTCATCTGTATTTTTACCAAATGCATAGAAATGATAACTTGATTCATTTGGAGTGTTCAAAAGGTACATCTATAAGAAGTGTGATTTTACAGGGTAATGTGGCCATTATCCCCGGCACTTCCCCTACTTATTTTCTCAAATTGTCCAAATCCACATATCGAAAGCTTCAGGCTTAATTTTATCTCTACCTCATATAATTCACATTCCCGCTCTTTTCTTCTCTACTCTTCATTCTTTATTATATAGAAAACATTTTAATTACTGCTGAATATGTGCACTAGAGATGGCAACCCTGTATCAGGAAAAGGAGTAACAAATAGTTAGAATTATAATTTAGATGATGTTGATTGTTAGAGATGGTAACACTATTTCAGAAAAGGATTTAAAAAATGATTTAGCAGTATCATTTAGAATGTCGTGTACTAAAGATGGAAACACTGTTTTTAAACAAAACCTTTGTCCGATGCTTTCTGTCACCAACTTCGGATCAGCGTTCAGGTGGCGCGCAGGTTTGAATTCAGCTGCTAGCCGTACTGGCTGAACCCTCTCAGGGTATCCCTCAGTCTCACCTGGAAAATGTCATGTTTTACAAGTAACAGTATTTTAAGTGGACACTCAGATCTAGAACATATACCGGGAAGGGCGTAAGCCATAATGCTGTTACCGCCCATACAATTCATTTTATTATTATTACTAGAACATATCCGCCAATTTCTCTTCAACCACTGGCTAATGGCATCTAGTATTTGACACACAAACTCGGTTTTTTATGCTGAATTTAAATATATATCTTTTAAATCTGAGTGTCTACTTGAAACAGTGTTACTTGTTAGACAAATATCCTTTCCCCAGTAAGAGTGCTCACGAGGGATGTTATTTCTCAGAAAAGTAAAGGGACTCACTTTGGTTACATAGCTGCCTGTTTGATCCATAAGTATTAATGGTTAAATACAGTATTGCTCGTACAACTAGGTGTGTTCGATGTTTAAAACTGAATAAATTGCAAGATTGATACTTTCGGAATATCGATATTTTACGACATATAGAAAATACAATTTAAATATCGCATCAAAATATCAAATCGAAGTAAATATCGTTTTGAAATATGAAACTTCAATATAAAAAAAAACACGAAATATCGAATGAAAATATCTATTTATATGGAAAATCAACAAGTTTTAATATCGAAATTCCTATTTTTAATTATCGATACCAATTCGATATATCGAAAATTGGAACATCCATACTTAGAACTAGGAAAACAGAACATATGCACGCTAAAGATGGCAACTCTGTATATCGCAAAAAAAATTGAAACATATTGGTTTTAAGAATCATCAATTAGAACTGTCTCGCCAGAGATGGAAACCCTGTATCAGCCAAAGAAAAAACAAGGAACCAATATTATTTTTGGCCACTGTCCAGCCTTTTAATGATAATGGTGGTTATTCACCAAAACTTTCTCTCCCCTCCTCTAGTCCATATCTTTATCTCCCTCCCTCGCCTCATATGTGTTCATACGAGAGAGAGAAAGAGGGAGAGAAAGAGAGAGAGAGAGAGAGAGAGAGACATATGTGGGAAGTGAGATAGCCCCGAACATGACGAGGAGAAACTGATTAAAAGATAGCAAAAGAGGAGAATAAATGCAGTTGAAGTGGAAGGAATAAAAAAAAGAGAAAAGGGGGAGAAGAGCAGTATGAGCAGTAAAAAAGAGAGAAGAAGATCGGTTAGAAATAATGAAGTTAGTAGCGGTACATCTTCCAGTGAAAGATGTTTCCAGATGCTCGCTAGCTGGGCTGGCTGGCTGGCTGGCTGGCACTTTGCTTTGCTTCCAGTGCACAGTTGCGTTTCCCCGGGATAAAGTCAAAGTAGCTGGAGAATGAGTAGAATAAGAAGTGAAGGGGATGGAGGGGGGGACAGAACAGCCTGGAATGAGATATGGGATAGAAAAGTGAAGTTATTCAAGGAAGGAGATCCAAAAGGGAGAAAGTTCTTCTCAGTTTCCCGATTTTGTCGGAGATAATCACACGATTAATTGCCCGAACAATGCCATGTTGAAGAAGAGAGTGATACTGTGAAAGGGGATAATAAAAAATACATAAAAAATATACTCAAAGAGGATGGAGTATGGAAATGGAGTAGAAGATTACATAAAAACGGATATAATTTAACGAGGAAACTGGAATATGGGACAAGCATTAAAGAACAGTCACGCGCCTTAATTGGATAGTATCCAGATTGATCCCCGTTTCCTAATTATTATTATTGATGACTCCTGTGTGGAGGAAAATAAGTAATAAATTCATTTGATAGTCCTGTGTTCGTTTCTCTGTCGTTAAAGAGGAATTTTAAAGCCCATATATTCTCTCTAAAATATCTCTTCATGCACCAAAGTGTTCCTCTATGGCATTATCCGCCAAGGTGCTTTTCATGTATATATAATAGATCTTTTGTTCCATGTTATTGCGTTAAGAAAAAAACAGGAAGATTTGTTAATAAATTATGGAATATGCCATGTGACGACTATTGCGATTATTATATACACGATTGCTGTCATTTCGATTTGCTTGCTATAATTCTCGAAACAAAGGATTAGAGTCGCATGGTTACGTGAGCGGAGTTTCTGCTTATTGTACCAAATTTACGTTTGTAGTTGGCAACACTGTTTACATTTGTAGTTGGCAACACTGTTTACATTTGTAGTCGCCTTCCAAACGTAAGATTATGACTTCAGGCATAACTTACTACTAGAACAGGTTATAAAATTGTGGATTTGAAGTCACACTAAGGGTCTAAGGGTCAGTTCTACAATCGACCGCTAAACTTCTTGTCAGCGCTAAGTTGAGGTCAACTCTCATTTCGCGTACCCTCATTGGTCAAAATCAAACTTCGCCTCAACTTAGCGCTGATTAGAAGTTTAGCGGTCGATTGTAGAACTGATCCTAAACCTTTTTCGATTTTTTTCAGCTTTCAATTGTATAATTCGTTCTGCGTAGTTTTGAAACAGTTTAAGCGTTAAAATATTATTTTTAGAAGTTTAAATGTAAATCAATTAATGAATAGCGAAAAGGAAAATGTCACCTTTGTTTTAAAACGAATTGTTACGTTATAGTGTACAGTGGTTGTACATGTTTAACTGGAATACCTTCGAAGCTCCGAAAAGCGCCGAATTTTCACACTTGTGACTTTTTTCTTTCTTTGTTTTTATTTTCTATCATCATTCCAAGTTCGTCACTTCATTACGATGCCACCCTGTATATTTGAATTTACATTTATTTAGGCAACTTTAATTTAGGTCATGCTTAAAATATATGTATACAATTGTTCTTTCATGTTAAGTATGTGTGAAGGGATTACTACTACAAACCTTTGGAATTCTTCAGCCTACATTGTAATCTTTAGCACTTGACCCTACATTTATTTTTAAGAATTTTAACAAATACCATCGAAGTTATTCTTTTTCAGTATCGCCGTACTATCTAACAACATATTTTGGCTTTTAATCGTGGTTTCTTTTAAATTAGGCAATTAATATTAACGTTTTATATCTGGATGGAATTTTATTTCTTTTAATGGAGTTTTAAGGCTCGAGAATCTGTGCGTCGTTGCCCATTTTCCATACACCTTGCGACGCTACTGCATCTCTTCAACAACATTCAGCAGTAATGCATGACACGCGGACGGTTTACATCGCACCATCTTATTAATCAGTAAGGAAGAACTGTTCATTTTCTTGATGAGAAACTGAAAACTTTAACAATGTCAAAGAAGCACTTTAAATTTGAACCCGATGACAAAGTATTGTTGTGTGTATTGTGAAATTGCCGTGAATTCTTCAAATGAAGAAAACTAACCAAAGGATTATTCTTACATGCGATTTTCAGAGCCACTAAATCTGTTACGGATAAATACATCGAGGTTCTTGAAGGTCCAGGATTTCTGCCAGTATTTTCAGTTTGGGAGGTGTAAAGTCAAAATTGGGAGGGGTGTAAGGGAAATTTGTACGGTTTCGATCGATTTTTCACATCAAACATTTTAAAGTTGGGGGTGTTGTCGAGACTTTGAGGAATCACTGTTTAAACCCAGATCTGAAATCAGTTTCTCTCTACCTCCTTCCGTTGAAAAACTTGAGTGCTTTACAAACAGACGGACAGAGAGGCAAAGCAATATTTTTAATCTTAAAAAGCAATTTCCTTTATCTATGTCACGAGGCATTGTTATTAGTACGTTATCTAAAAAGTACAGATGTGATACTATTGAAATAAAAAAGTTATATAGACTTTATAGGGATTCTGCCAGATTTCAGTTTCGGGGGGTGAAAATCCAAAATTCGGGAATTTAGAAGTTTATATCGACTTTTAACCATAACAATTTTATAAAGTTGGAAAGTAGGTTCGAGAATTTGTGGATGACGCCTGCCCATGGGAAGAGGGGGTATCTGGCAGAATCCCTGATTGGTTAAACAGTACGAACGAGTCTGCTTTCAGACAGAAACAAAACAAAACAAGTATATGGAGTCTCACAAAAAAAAAATACCTTTTAAATACATAAAGCCATTCGTACTAAAAAGAAAAAAAAAATTGTTTATGCATGACTAAAAAGAAAAGCATGGGGTGTATTCTCATCTACAGTTACTTTATAAATTCTTGAATTGGCGCGCCCCATGTTTTTCTTTTTAGCCATGCATAAACAAAATTATTTTTTTACTTTTTAGTACGAATGGTTTAAGAAAAATATGCCTTTAAAATGTTTTATTATTATTATTATTATTGTTTTCGATTTATTTCGGTGTTCGTGTGACCCAAATCCTAAAGTGTTCTGCAACCAGCCAAACGACAGATCGTTGAAGGCTAGTTTTATTTTAGGATACAGAAGTCCGTATTAAAACGAAAAATTAAAATATGTTTTTAAAATATATAAATATATGAAAGTAACAATGGAATATTGTATTGTCACCCGACTTACGTTGCTGTGCACAATTTCATCACTGTGTGACGTCGGGAAATGAGTTAAATTAACGTTGCAAAATTTGAGGACACCACGAACTATTGTGAACTAAAGAAAAGAATGTAAAAAGAATTGGAAAACGGATTTTAAAATATTTTCTGTGAAATTAGTTCATTATATGAAACACAACAAATCCTGAAATACAAAGAAAACCGAAAATGATGGTTTATATTAAAATGTTGTGTTTCCGTCACAATCTCTCCTTCAAAATACTGAAAGTTTTGTCGATTTTCGTAAAACTTTCCCGCCTGCTAAGTTTACATTCAAGATTACTGAACATTAAAAAACATAAAGAATGCTAAAAATATTCAACAAAATTTCCCGCATTTTTGTCCTTTAACCTTTCATGTGTCCCAGATTTCCCAGTTTTCCAACAAATTTCCCTCCGCCTGATAACATTGGTTTAATAAGTGCACAGTGATTCCCAATAAAATAACAAACACTTAAAGTTGGGAAAAGATGATTGAAGATTTGAAGGGATGTGGTATTTGAGCTCTCTTGTCAACACATGGAAGTAATGTTATGCCAATGCTTTTCACACACACGATATTAATAACTTGATTCTCATCAATGTTTCGAATTGGCATTTAAAACCCATTAAGTAGAAGAAAAACATATAGAAAATTACAAAAAAATTAGCTAAATAAGCCTAAACTTGATATAAAATAATAAACAGAATTATTCTGTCATCTTTTTTCCACAAAGGTAAATACAATTTTCCTATTCAAACGACACATTTATGGCCCTTAGTTCACTTTGAACACAAACTTAAGAGTAGGACCGAGCGGTTGTAGATCAGTGGCGTCGTATTCGGAAGGGAAATGAGTTCAATCACTCCGGCCAACAATCCTGACTTACCGTTTTTACTCGAATATAAGCTCCCCTAAAAATTTCGGGTCGGTTTTAAGAAACCGTTTATTATGTGAATAATTATCACTCCCTATCCTAGATAACAACAACAAGTTCATCCATGACCTGTCATTTCCTGCAAAATCAGAGATTTGATAGATGTATGATTCGAGATAGAGTTAGTACTTGAATCAGGGATTCCGTCAGGATTTTCAGTTCGTGGGGGGGGGGGGGGGAAGGCAGAAATGGGGGGGGGTAAGTTGAGGTTTGCATGGTTTCTATCGATTTTTGGCCGTAAAAATTTTAAAATTGAGGTGATCTCGAGATTTCGGTGATGACACCGTCCACAGGTCTGGCGGAATCACTGACCTGAATACATTCTGAAAGTACGCTTAAACTTAACATACAGTGATGTGAACTGGAAAATTACCATAACTTTAGGATACTGGTAATTTTCATATAGGGGTACTCATGTTATCCTAAAATATTTTGGCTATGTGCACTTACCCTAAAATTAAATTAACCTCAAAACGAAAACAACCATTAAACAGCATTTATTTATTTCTGCCGTTTTTCCGAAAATGTGTAATGTGATTATAAGCGCCCTTCAAGAATTTTAGCCCTACATTTTGGAAAAAAACGGGGCGCATATATTCGAGTAAATATGGTAGTTTTTTCAAGGATCTTTCTTCAGCCACAGCAAGCAAATGCCGGGATAGTACCTACAAACTAGGCCCTGGCCGACTTCATCCCGCATCCTTTCCTCTACCATATTCCATCCTAAGCCTTAGAAGTAAACGTTTCATGCGTCTTTTAGTTAACGAGAAATGTATCCGACTCATCATAAAAATATCTCAAGGTTATTATTTTTGTTGATATATATCACGTTAGCGACCCTCTCTGTTTGGAGAGATTTCCATGTAACTGCTGCAACAGAAGTGACCAGAGTCGAGGAGAAACGAGTTTCGAAGAAGTGGGGGAAAGATTTCCTCTTTTGATGAACATTTTTCGTTGGAATTAGTTTCTTTCTTTAAAAAAAAATGAATTTCAGGAAAGAGGAACGAGGAAACTCCTCCTTTTATGAGTGGAACCGATGTATAGGGTAAGTCCGGGAAAGATGACTACACGGGTGAGACACGGGCCTACGCTTCTATTTCTCGCAGTAGTAACCAGATGTGAACAAAACTTTGTAGACGGCAAGTTTTTTATCCTGGTAATAGTTTGTTGAACACCTGCGTTCCCTCACATTTGGCTACACTGAGAAATAGAAGCGTTGGCCGTCTCACCTGTTACGTATGCGATTGATGAGGTTGTCGATCCGAATTTGGATTTACTGGGCCACTCCTCCAGGAGGGCATTTTTCAGCAATTGAGGAGTAGTTGGACGTGCCGGCGTAGCTGCATTACCTCTTCCCTATAGACATGTTCTTTCCAATTGAGGTCTGGCAAGAACGTTGACCACACCATAAGCTCGATACTTGCCTCCTGAAGCATGGCATCCACTGGCTGAGCTCTGTGAGGAAGACTATTATCGTTTATGAAAATGAAAAAAAAAAGGACCAATTGCTCCAGTCATAAGGATAACATGATGGTGAGGATCTCATCTCTATACCGCACTGCTGTCAGGCTACCATGCCGAATGACTTGCAGGTCAGTACGTAGCCCACTGGCAATGGCAGTTTATACCATCCATCCATCGCCACCATATTGGAACTTTTTAAGCACAAGAAATTACTGGTTTTACGTTTCCGCCAGATAAATGCCCGTATATTTTCTGCATCCAGACTGAAGCGCTACTCATTAGGGAACCCCCACAGAAATCCACTCGGCAAGCACCCAGTTGCGATGTGTCTCACCCCAGTTTCAACCCAACCTACGATGTTGTAAGCTCAATGGAACACACAATAACAGTCTCCGTGCATAGAGACCACCTAGGTACCTTCATGTAGGTAATTGCGGATAATTGAATTTTTATTTATGGCCTTAAGTCATCTAAGGCTCAGGCCGTGATATTGGCGGAAAAGGATGTGGGAAGGTGGCCAGGGCCTCAGTTGAGGGTGTCATCCAGGGATTTGCCTGATGTAACTGAGGGAAAACCCTGGAAAATCCTCAGTTAGGGTGATCAGCCGCTGGGATTAAACCCACGACCTCCTAAATGCTATACCACTGGGCGACTTTGGTGAGCGATAACGGATAGTTTTTGTGGACGCCCTGCGTCCTGTTGTTGTGAGCAGTGCACATTGGAGATCTGTCGCCGTTTGGCGCATGTTCTGACGTGGCGCTAGCACCGGCCATCGCGTGCCGTCGTGGTTCGTGGATGACTCAGTGGCCGATACAGAACCTTTCCATTTTATTGAAACCGTCTCCTCAGGCGGACAATGATACTGGGCGACAATCCTATTCCTTCTGCAATGGTTCGCTGTGGTTGTCCTGCTTCCAGTTTGCCTATAGCTTTCCAGGCCATAGATTTGATATTGTGGCATTCTTCGTATTCAACACTTCCCTAGACTGGCACACATGCAATCTCTGTCTATTGCGGGTACACAACTGAACATTTTATTCGACGCTATGGTTTTGCGCCTTATCACGTTTTGTCATGCATGCCCACTGAAATCGTCCCTGGCTCTTCTGTACCCATCATACAGTGGTGTCATCAGTGGGTCAACTGTGTCTGTTACAGAGAGCTACTAGCTTCCATTTCCAGCACTGTTTGGCTACTTTTCATTGCCCTTTTCCCTGTTTCTGTCTTGCTCCCCTAATTTTATTAACCAGTGTAGTTAGTATGTGAAGTCAGTCAGAAAAGGGAACAACAGATAATCTCGTTTTCAATCTTCCAATTTAGTCCAACATGGATGAAATTTTTCATGATCAGTTTTTACACTTTAGTCACTCTGTGACCGGGTTTCTTAAGTCTACCGGTATATCTCAATTCCTGCAAATAATGTCAATTTTTATATGCACGACCCAGTGTGTGCATAACACAACAATAAAGACAAAATTAGGTAAACGGGCCACGCATCCACAAGCAACGCAAAAGAAACTTAGTAACAACAAAAAGTTTTGTCCAATTTGGATGAAACCGAAAAATGAACAAGCGGGGTTAATATTCTCTCTGACATCTGCTTTCAGATATTAATCGACCACTCCAGTATCGCTAAGTATAGTTCAATGCACTAGACAATGACTGTTTGAAGCAGTGGAAACGTAGTCTTTTATGTCTGAAAAATTTCGTTTTTAAATCTGTGTTTAGGGTAGAAAATTGTAGAAGTGTTGTTTCATGGAATATTTTTAATTTACACAAATTCGGGAATTTTTCGGACACACCTCGTATGAAAATGTTCGTTGCATAAAATGATCAAACTGGGACTTGTCGCAGCATGCAATGAACTAAATATGTACAGAATATGTTACATTATTTACACTTTTAGAACGCAAAACTGACAGATATGCACGAAATACGTGTTAAAAAAGTGTTAAATAGGTGTTTCATTCCTTTACAGTGTTGCAGCCTCAAACTGTTTTATGTTTACAATCCTGCGTCTGTAGTTTATGCTTAAATCTATAGCACTGCAAAACGAAGACCTTTGAATATGTGTTCGTGACCTTTTCAGATACTAAAACGAGAGTCAATGAAAAAGACCAAGACTGGTAATATGAGGAGGAACAAACTAATGAAGAGACCTAAGTAAGTTAGTTATAATGATATTTGTAACCGTTGTTTTTCTGCAGGAAGAAAGTTATTTCCAGCCTTAGATACACCCACCCATCCAAAGAACTATTTGTGAGAAAGACCAAGAAGAATACAAAGAAAAGAGAAAACAGAAATTTAGGAATTTGTAAAGAAGAGAAGAAATGAGAAAAAGCACTAACAAAATTACAAGAAAACGCGATCTGTTCTTGGCAGTCTCATATTTATGGCGCAGATATCACCAGACTAACACTGAAAATTTCGTTTAGTCAAGACTGCTAAGGGTAAAATATTATTTTCCTCTCGCCTTTGATATGCTCTTTCTGTATGTGTGTGTGTGTGTGTGTTACTCTGTGTCTGTATGTGTTTTGATGCTATTAATATCTCTAATTGTCAACAGGCCTAATGCCTCCCACTGTTCCTTTCATTTATCAGTTGCTTGTTTTTTTTTTTTTTTAAGTTTGCACTCTTCGGTCGAAAGCTTTTGCTATGTCAGTGAAGAAAGTGTATTAAGAGAAAGAAAGAAGGAATAAGGGATTAGAAAGGCTAATCTGAATGCAAAGCAAAGACAAATGGATGAGGATAGGGTAGAAACAGATACACACTGATAAACACAATGAAATAAATAAATAAAGGAATTAAGGAAGAGAGGGAAGAAGGAAGAAAAGAAGAGGTAAAGGAAAGAGATACCAAGAGAGGAATGGAAGAAGGATGAAGGAAAGAAGAAAACAAGAAAGAAAGATGGAAAGGACAAAGGAGGGAATACAGCAAGAAAGGAAGAAAGACAAGTATACAGACAGAAGGAAAAAAGCAAAAGAAATAAGGCATAAGTAAAAAAGAATAAAAGAATGGAACAAGACAGAAAGAAAGGAAGAAGAAAAAGATAGATAGAAAAGACAAGAAAGAAAGGCAAACAGAGGAATTAAAACAAGAAAAGCAGACAAACGAAAGAAGGGAAGTAAAAGAAAATAAGAAAGAAGGAAAGAAAAGCAGACCGACACAGAGAAATACTTAGAAAAGGAAATAGAGATAGTGAAGGAGAAATTGATAGAGAGAAAAAGGATCACGTGGGAAGATAAAACGTGAATAAAAGACAATTCAAGAAGTGATAGTTTGATTTGTTACGACATTTGCGCATGCGCAATAATTTTTTACCCCTTTCTCTCTTTCCTGTTTGCCTATCCGAGCAGAGAAAACTAAAAAGGGAGCTTTTGAATTTCATTATCTTTTAACAAAAGTCCGCTGATTGCCTTTCAAGATCTCTTATTTTCCGTTCCTTACCTTTTTCCCGCTTCTACTGACTGACACCTAACACTTCTTCTTCCTTTCCTATGCATATTTACGAGTTCTCCTTTGCATAGATATTCTAGTGATTTTGACGTCTAGAGACAAGTAACTGGTAACTTAAAGGTGGCAGCATCTTGATGTACCTGCTTGCAAACAGTTTATTAATCTTCTGTTTCTTTCTACATAACTCCTATTGTATTGTATTGTTATTGTAGATTCTTTAACAAGTTGTTGGAGAATTTAAGAAACAAGGATAGTAAGTAAGAATAAACGCCAAGGAAAAGAATAGACTAATTATTATTAAAGGGAAAACTAGAAAATATAAGAGTAAAAAATGAAACATAAAATAGGTATCCAACTTCAGGTCTAAGGAATGTATTATAAATGAAAATGGAAGTATGAAAATGTTGTATTATAAATAAAGATTTGAAGTATATATTATCGAAAGGGATTTTAAGTTTATGAAATGTATTACATATAAACAGGGATTTGAAGTACATAAATAGGTACTTGAAGCATTTGGGATGAAGATAATATGAAATATATGGCTTGGCCTGAACCCAGTATTCTTAACGATATAACAAACATAATTCATGTTCAAAGTGAAGAGTATACAGGATGTACAGTGTCATAGATAAAGATTTAATGAATATGGGAGGTATTGTAAATAAGGATTTGAAGTATAAAAGGAATATATTATAAGTAGCGGTTTAAAGGATATGAAATGTTTTAACAATCAATAATGATTAGAAGTATTAGGATTGGATTTAAAATATATGTGAGATATTATAAAGAGGAATTTGAAGCATATATGATGTATTATGTTGTTCGTGGGATATATTATAAATATAAAAATGAATTATGTGGCATGTACGGTACTATATATATAAAGAATGCTTTTGAGCGATACGAGGAGTATTGCAAATAGGGATTTGAAGAAGTTATGTATTATAGATGGGAAGGTGAAATATATGAGATACATTATATACATGGATTTGAAATGTATGAAATATAAATAGTGAATCGAAGTACTTTGATAATATACTGAAGTGCCAGAAAATAAGGGATAACGTGTGGAACCCCATCGAGCACGGTGAAGTGCACACACTGGACATGGTAGAGACGCGACAAGTCGCTGGTAGTCCGTTGGACGGATGTGCAGCCATTCAGTCTCGATTTTGTCCACTATTCGGTGGATGTTGCAGGTGGAGGATCCTGGGCCCGAATAGCCCGTTCGATGATATCTCACATGTGCTCGATAGGGTCCACGACCGGTTATCTAGAGAGCAAATCATGCGTTGGAAGTTGCCATAATGTTCCTCAAACCCTTCGCGTACCATTGCAACCCGGTGACATGGCGCATTGTTGGCAGGATACACGAAGTCTATAAAGGGCTGGAGAGTCACCAAGCAGATTAACATAGCGCTGACCGGTCAATGTTCGGCTCAAGCGGACCAAAGGACTAAAACCTTGCAGCTAAACCATGACGGAGCCACCACCAGCTTTCATAGTGCCTTGTTGACAACTTGAGTCTATGGCCTCATGGGGTCTGTGCCACAACTGGAATCTACAATCCGCGCATACCAATTGGAAACGTGACTCATCTGACCACGCTACCGTTGCCAGTCCTCTAACGCCCAATCCACGTGTTTCCGAGCCCATGTGAGTTGTCGCCGCCGATTAGCAGGGTTTAGAAGCGGTACACATTACCCCTGAGACACGTTCCTGGGACATTCTGCTTTGTTTCCTGCTGTCTAATCACGCGCTGTTGCTTGTCCTTTTCTCCGGACGAGTCTGCCCAGACGTCGCCGGTCGCGGTCATTAAGCATGAATGCGTTGTCCCTCACACAAAAAAATCTATCCATAAATTTTAACTAAACAAGTCCAATTAAGGGATTTCTGGTACCGTCAACAAAACACCTGGTACTACGAACTGTACAAGAGCCAACTTGTATGGTACATACAGCGAAACACAACTGGTAAAAAGGGTTATACTTAACGCAACTGAACATAGAGCAACAGATACTGAACAATATATTACCAAGAACTGAACGGTGTTTGGTTGAACTCCAACAAAACATATCTAATGCCAGTTACTATATATTATGCAACCTGTTACTAAACATTAACAGTAACAGACATCAAATGCGTAATGAGGAGAACGTAACTGGGCGGTTATAGTTGCTGCAGCCATACATCCAGTTGAAAGTAAATTCACTGAATGTCTTGGAAAGTGGCAGCCAGTTTGTTTGAGGAATGTCGTCGTCCCGAACAGTAAAGTAAACGTCATTATGATACTCTTGAGGTGTCTCACTTCTGTAAAATCACGAATCAGTCTTCTTCATAGGTCTATTTCAACGCAGGATCAATTAATAAAATTTCCAGATTTCTATTAATTAAAGTCTACATAAATGTCTTTACTCCAGAAACTATTTTCGTAACATAAAAGGACTAGTAAAATGTCCTCCGTTCTACAGAAGAAACGATGGAACAGGGGTAGAGCGTTGGACAAAGAACAAGCAACTCTGACGGCCGTGTGTTCGAACCCCTCTCCAGACCTCTCTTTTTCGCTAGTCAATACTGTTTTACTATATGCGTCCAGTACGAGGCACTATAACGCCTGGTGCCCTGCTTACTGAACACATCGTTTCCGTTCACAAAATACATTCAATTAAAAAAGTTCAGTTGGCATTGTCTTATGTTTTGCTGTCCCATATAGAACTGAATATTTGACTGCCTGCAACTGGATCTTCAGAAAATTTTTCTGCGTGCTGATAGATCGTAATGTCTCCAATGCAGGACTCACAGTCTACCCTTGATACTGTGGAGCGAGTAAAGTTCAATATCCGGACGACTTCCGAAATGGTCTGCCCCATTCATCAAGCAACAACTATCATCTGGCACTCAAACGCCGGTAATTCCCATCGTGTTGCCATCACCACGATACACCTAATTTCACTGCACTCACAGAAGTCCAACTGACCATACTGCAACTGCTTCGCACCGTTCGACTGGTTTGCCGCGGTGTTACTACGCCGTCAATAAGTTTCCTCCCTCTATGAGCTTTTGACACTTCGATGTATTATACGTTGTACGTCCAGAAAGTAAGTTCCGTTATTATCCCTTACCCCGGTAGCGCTGCCATCACAGTTCGGAGCATGCGCCGTAGTTGCTGTGAGTCAAAGAGATGGAGATGACGCCATTTTGAGATCGCTGTCTGTTGTGTACCCTTTACAGCGCGTGTGTAGAATGGCGAAGTTGATTGAAAATCCCGCCCCGTGGGAGATTAGATCTGTCATTCCTTTTCTAAATGCGAAGAAGACGAAACCAGTCGACATTCATCGACAGATTTGCGAAGTGTACGGAGAAAATGCGATGAGTGATTCAATGATAAGACGGTGGGTCCGACAGTTCAATGAAGGACGCGATCAAGTGAATGACAACTCTTACAGGACTTTGGCTGGATCCTTTTTGACCACTTACCGTACAGCCCTGGCCTCGCCCCTAATGACTTCCATATCTTTTTGCACCTGAAAACGTTCCTTGCTGGACAAAAATTCAACAACGATGATGAGCTGAAAGGACATGTTACCACCTGATTGACAACACAGGCAGCAACGTTTTATGATGACGGCATACAAAAACTTGTGCCACGGAGTGTCTCCAAAATGGTGGGAACTATGTGAAAAAATAGTTTTGCAATAAATAGTTTGTCTGTATCTGTATTCATTTTGTTTCGTTTTTTACAAAAGGAAACTTACTTTCTGGAAGTGCCTAGTAAATAGGATTCAGAAGTAGGTCTATAGGGAATACATAATAAATGGAGTTTTGAAATATACATCAAATACAATATTGATATATTATAAATAGACCTAGTTCTTTCTACCTTACTTAACATTCGGGATGCATTTCAGAAATTGGCTTACATCTGAATTTTTCGAAGTGTGAAGTTAGTTTTCTAAATGTTCCGCAAGACCAGAACGATGCTCTTTATTCAAGATTCATGGACTTGGCTCCTGGAATACGATTTATGGCTTCTGATTCAGCATATCTACTTGGCTCCGCCATCTCTACCGAGGCCATACGCAGTCTACTGATTGAGAAGATTTCTAAGCTTGAATTTTTCTTTTCCCGCTTATCTTCAATTTCAGCACATTCAGCATTCTATCCACTTCGTGCTTCCTTTTCCATCCCCCGATTAATGTACTTTTTACGTTGTTCTCCTTCTTGGCGGGAAGAGTCCTTGTTACAGAGTTACGATTGTGTTTTACAGGCAGGCCTCGAATCGATCCTTAATTGTTCTTTGAGTGACAAGGCTTGGTTACAGGCTACCCTACCCGTTCGGTCAGGTGGACTTGGCATTCGTCGGGCCATGGATTTGGAGATTCCGTCCTTTTTAGCGTCTTTCCATGGCTCACGTCGTCTCGTTGAGTCTATCCTCCCACTAGGCCTTTGCCTCGACCCGGACGCCTCTATTCAAGATTGTTCAGCAAAATGGTCTACGTTAAGTGGATTAAATTCTCCTCCTTTGGATGTCAATAGCTCTCAGTCTTCTTGGGACGATCCTATCATGAAACGTACACAATCGCAGTTACTACAATCCGCTACTTGTCTTGAATACTAAGCCAGGCTATTAGCAGCGTATTCACCTGAGTCCGGTGCTTGTCTCCAAGCTTTGCCTTCTCCTCCTCTTGGCCTACATCTTTCGAATGAAAGCTTCCGGGTTGCTGTTGCCTTACGTTTAGGAGCAGACGTCTGTGTACCTCATCGTTGTCCAGCCTGTGGAGCATTCGTGGATCAACGGGGCCTTCACGGTCTCTCCTGTGTCAGGGGTGCTGGTAGACATATGCGTCATTCTAGTGTCAATGATGTCATCCTCAGAGCTCTAGTTTCTGCTAATGTACCATCGGTACGAGAACCATCTGGCTGTAGCCGCTCCGATGGTAAGAGACCTGATGGAATGACACTAGTTCCATGGAAAAGAGGAAGACCTCTAGTATGGGATTTCACCTACGCTGATACTTTCGCCATTTCAAATGTTACTCATTCTTCTTTGAAAGCGGGTGGTGCTGCTATTCGTAGAGAGGCCGATAAAAATCGAAAATGCTCTAATCTACTCACACAGTATATTTTTGTTACGATCGCAATTGAGTCAAGTGGTACTTGGGGCACGGCAGGCCTTAATTTTATTAAAGAAGTTGGTCGGCGAATACAGATCGTTTCAGGTGATGCTCGCGCGACCACCTTCCTAATCCAGCGCCTCAGTATCGCAATTCAGCGAGGCAACGTATCTTCTATTCTTGGTACGTTGCCTCCTGGGAAGGCATTAGATGACATTTTTCTGATTTAAAGATGTTTTTTTTTTAGATTATGTTTAAATTCAATTGTTATTTTATTCTGATTGTTGGAAAGAAAAGATTATTGTTTTGATTATTGTTACTTTATATATATATATATACGCGTACATCAAATACTATAAATAGAGATTTGAAGTATGTAAAAATGCAGTAAAGAAATGCGAAGTGTGAGGAAGAATACGGAATGTGACGATGAAAATTGCGAAAGAAGCATTCATGAGATTCTATGAGTAAAGAACTGGGAAAATCTGTTAAATATTCACATGGATTATGGTGTTGAATGAAGTGGAAATATATACTGTGCAAGGGAATAAAGATGGAAGAGATTAAAAGTTTAAGAAATTGTGACTTGAATGAAAATGGAGGGAGAATTCAGTTATAAACACAAAAATGCTAAGAAGAGCATGTGGAAGAAGAAAAGCATGAAGAATTGAAGATGAAAAGAGGAAACGAAATTCGCTAGTACATTGTTTGCGAAGGAACGCTAAACTGAATGATGTAGTTGACAATACAGTTGAAGAACAGATAGGACTAATGAAATTCACAGACAATTTTAAGAGGAATACATCACACTCTAAGCAAAAGGGAAAGAACAATATCGGGGGGAATGTAGAAGGCTAAATTTACCTTCAGGATATACCACTATTGTAAAATCACGAACAATCATGATGGTGATGATAAATAATGTCGTATTTATACACCATGAGGAAAAGAACGATAACTTACCTGGAACACTACCGTTAGTCAGGAAGAGTCTCTATCGGGCCCCATAACACTCTATCACCTGTCAACCAGTTCTTGAATCCCCCGCTGAAAGAAGTCACCGGTTTTGAATGCAAAGAACTGGGTCACCCTCATGTCATCCTTATTTTGCAGCAGTGTTTTCCGGGAAAGGTGGTTTTGCAGGCTGTGAAAGACAGTAGTCTATTGCTGCAAGATCTGGTGAAAACGCCGGGTGGGGTAGTTTCTTCCAGCCACATTACTCGATCTTAGCGCAGGTCCTTCTTTTCGTGTGTGGGCGCGCGTTATCACCGTGGATGACCACATCCTTGCGATTAACCAGTGCAGGACGTTTCTCCGACAATGCAGTTCATAGGCGTTCAAACTTCTAACAATAGATATTTACATTGATGGCTTGGTTACGTGGCAAGATTTTAAAATGGATTATCCCACGGATAGTCCATCAAACACTCAGCATCTCTTTGCGGAGGTGGAGATCCTGTTTTGTCACAGTTCCTGTGGTCCCCCCTTTAGGTACTCACTGCCATTTGCGTGTAATGTTATAGTAGAGGACTCACTTTTCATCCCGTGTCACCATTCTGTCCAGAAATGGCTCACGTCAGTGACAGGTGAGCAGGGAACTGCAGATGTTAACTCGCCGCTGCTTCTGTTCCGTATTAACACATGGGGTACCCATTTTCTGAGTTTCGATACGTATCTACTAAGGTCATTTAGATGACGATGAACGGTCGAATAGGTGACATGGAGTTCACTGGCTAGTTTGTCAACAGTTTGCATTGGATGGGACTGCGCTGGATATCCCTGGTTCCACTGTAAAAATTGGAAACAAGCGATGGATGAATGTTACTCCGCTTTATGGAGAAACAAATTTCTCAAATTAGGTGTTTTCGCCTCTTTACTCTTAAATGTTACAAGCCCTTGTTTGTACTGAGGTGTGTAAATTAAACATTTTCTATTTAATGGCTTAATATTAAAGTCAACTGAAACTACTCAAATTGATTTTCCGTGTTACGTTCAACTAATTTTACGCTTCAAATTCCGTTATTTTTGGATCAAAGTGTAAGCCTAACCTGCAATTTTGAGGATACATACTTTTTGGGATGAAGGTTTACGTCGTTACAGGTTAAACTTTAAGCCAATAAAAGGAGTAACGTCATTTTTGTTTCACTCAGCATGACGCCATGTTTGATTTTGTTACGAACGGTGGATGACGTATATGTAGGGTCTACGTATAACTGAAAGGGAGAAACAGTAGAAGTAGTTGATTGAAACACAAGCCACACTTTCAAAATATGGAGTAGACCATTTCTCTTTCTACACACTGTTGCACAATCAAGTGTCCTATATGGCTCAGCTATGGCACGTGCTGTCAACTTCACAATACGCTCGTCAGATAGCGACATTACAGCGGTCATCGCACATACGACATTACTTATGGGATAATGCGGTATATAAAATTTATTTAATTAATGGGGAAAATAAACTTTTTATATAAGATTCGTTTAATTAATGGGAAAAATAAAATTTGTATGTAAGATTTCATTAATGGGGAAAATAAAATTTTACTTGGTTATATGCTTTTATATGAATCGGTTTCTACATACGATCTTTTTCATAATGTTTGTGAAATAAGAACAGGTAAGAAATGATTCATATCTTTTATTTCTTTTACGATACTTGTTGAATCAGAAAATGGGAATGGAAACTCTTCATGGCGTTTTTGTGGACAATGTTTTTTTGGAATAAGAGGTATATGGTGTGGAATAAGAAGAATAGGAATGAAATGGCTTATGGTGTTTTTCACAAAGTTTGTGGAATATGGAAAACCCCAATGAAACGGCTTATATTATTTGTCTACAAAGAAGAATAGTAACGAAACGGTTTATGATGTTTAATGGGTATATTTCCAACAGGAATCGCTGAAGATACCTTCAAAAAGTATGTAGTTTTTTTAAGAACATTAAAAAAGAGCTACACGGTATATCTCCAATTAGTTTCCTTAACAAGCTGTGAAAATTTCAGATTCTGAACTAATGGAATTAGGAATGAAACAGTTGAAGGTGCTTTCGCACCCTTGCGAAGAAAACGTCGCTGGTTGTTGAAAGTTTACTCTCACCTGCGATTGCCTATGGGCAATAGCAAATTCAAGCTTCCACTAATTCTCCAGACTGATAAAAGTGGAAAACAAACAGAGGTCATAAAGATGAAAGGGGAAATTGAGAATAAAAGAAATATAGTTTAAGAGACAGCATATCAAATTGAAAATACTCATTTCTAAAAACCAAAGGATGAAAAGGAAATATCGGAAGCAAAGATGAGAGTATGCTGAAAGCTGGAAAGAAGGAAAAGAACGCCAGACAAGGAAAAGATTTTACCTTGTCACTGATTGGATGTTGGTGGATAGATCATCTCAACCAAGGCTGAACTGATTTCTCAGAACCGCTCAGAGATAAACACACACACAGACAAGAGGATCTAAAAGTGGACAGGCAAACAGGAGAGTTAGGGGAGAAGCTTCAAAGGTGGGTGAGTCCATCCATAAAGATAGAAACTTTCCTACATAGTCAAAGATTCTGTATTATATATCTACGCGTATATATATATATATTAAATCCCTTGCAGCTGGAAATTTCCTTGGATGAGGATTTTATAACGCCGATACTTTTGATAAGTTAAAAGGGTGGTGTTTTCTTTTTCGAACGTATGTATTAAAATAATGAAACTACAGTACTTTTCTTGTTTTAAAATATAGAGATAATACTACAGGATGATTCGAAGGTTTCAAGACATTTTATTTTGAAAACAACTGATGAACTGCAAATCAAATTGATACTTTCGAATATTAGATAGAGGCACTATGACTACTATGACCGCCATCTTGAAGTTTCGTCACTTACAAAAAAAAATGAAAGAGGGATTATGTGAAACATCAAATTTAAGGAGAAAATGGTGACGATTGGAATTGGCGTCGCCAGAAAAGTGGAATATTTAAGGGTACATTGGAGGTTACCGAGGTGTAGAGAAAGGTTTTATTTAGTTTCTTTAGCTATGGGGGGGGGGGGGGG
>JAGDQP010004554.1:70511-84269 GCA_022664845.1 Lepisma saccharinum | reverse complement strand
CTTTGGTTCTTTTATGATTGATTTGATTTTTTTTTATGTTTCCTTTAGATTATTTATTTATTTATTTATTATTTAATATTTATTTATTTTATTTTCCTGACCTATTTATTTAAATCTATTTATTTTATATTTTTATTTAATTATTTATTTATTACGCATTTGCTTTTCAAAAACACTTTTTGTACCTCAATTATATTTCCTTTTTTTTCTGTTACAAGTTTCTGATAGCGGTTTAGTTTACTTGGGGCTTGTGGCCTGTAAGAGAAGGACTATGATTGGTTACCATTTGTTTAGTTTTGGAAAGTAAGTGAACGGATTCTGGGACGTGATTAGCGGATGACGTAGAGAGGATCTCTGGACCTTCTGGTACTTTTTAGGAACTGTCAGGGTGTATTAATATGTCGTCTGAGCAAGATGTTAGAACATTGAAACCGTTACGCTGGTTGTGTGTTTTTAAAATGAAGTTAAATTTCATAGCATTGTCAGCTTGTTTTAAAGCATTTCTAACATTCGCGGGAAAAACAGTATAAGTCAGAAATTAGCCAAAACAAGATAAGTTAAAATTTGAGATCTGTATGTGATGCCCCACCTTCGGTTAATTTAGAATAAGACAATTCTAAATGTAAGATGAATAATTTCTTCTTGGTAGTTTTAGTTTAAGTACTATAATTTTGCCTTACGCATAATAATACTATAATTATGCAGGCAGAGAAGAGGAAAGTCGTCTCTTCAAAAACTGTGTTTTTTTACTTATACTGTTTTTCCCGCGCATGCTAGAATTATTAATAACAAATACTAACAGATAGAAATGTATTTTGAAAGAAACAATGGAAAAAACATTACGTACCCCCGCCGAGAATCGAACCCGTTTTTTTTTCACTCAACAAGCTGACGTTTTGACCAGTTAGCCACTGGTGAAGCTTGCAAACAGTGGTGTGTAAATTGTATTTCCTCCTCACGTGTGTTACATTGCACGTGTGCAGATATCACTCGCACGTGGATCATTCCTGCTCAATGTCCTGTTCAGAAAATTGATAGTCTTCATTTCCAAACTTTGCTTTATATTCTTAAGAGAATATAAAATAATTATTGAGCAAAGCAATACGTTGAAAGTAAAAACGAAAAACGTGTACCTGTTGCACCAACTAACTAACGACTTGGCTGCATCAGACATACTCTCTGATGGTCGATGTTTTTATGGGTACCATTTCACTGTACCCATAATACTTTAATTTTTACAAATTTTCTGCTGTACTTATTAATTCATGGGTACATGGATATGTTGTGTACCTATAATTATTGTCAGTACATTCAACGGAATTGTGGGTATACAACGCCAGGTTTGTACCCACAATGTTTGAGAGGCTGGGTTTTGAGAAGCGGTTGTTTAACTCCCAGTTGTTGGGAGAGAAGAGATTAATAGAACACGATGGTAAAATATGAATCTTTGTGACCATCACTGCCTGTGAAAACTAGGGGGTACAGGTACGATTAATAGGTACAGTTTCTGCAGTGTACAAGTAAGCGTTCTTTCGTAAAGTAAAACAACGATATATGAATAGGTAACGAAACAGCTGGGGACCTGGTAGAATACCTTGCTATCAGCCAGTATGTTTTCACAAAAAAATACAGGAAATGAACGTCATTTTGATAGACTGAACTCAAATAACTTTTATAAACCCACTATACATCGGCAACTCACTATATTACGTTGATTAGCTCAGGAATGTACTTTGGAGAAATAAGATTAAACTCAGAAGCCTTGGATATACTAAGATGCAATTTCCAGATTATGTTTATTCAAAGTCAAAATATTAACTAAAATTCAGTTTAAACCAACCTAAAACCTAAATTTAACCTAAAAGTCCCCTAAAATAACCAATCTCCTTCCTTCTTTTATCCGAGCTGTAAGATAGCTAATTAATAACATGTGATACGTCACTCATATAAACTTAGTACAACAAAATTTACGAGTGATGGAATAATTGTAATAAAATAGAGCACGTGAAGATAAAAATCAAGGAAAACGAGACCATTAAGTGTAAAGTGATGATCTATGTTATTAATTAACGTGATATCTTCAACTCTTTCAGGACCAAGATTAAAATAGACCTTAATATGTAAAATCAACGCAATTAATTTTTCTATGAGATCATTACTTCCTTCTTCACCAATTTGTCTTCTTTCTATCTAGCAAAGAATACACTAGTGCTTCCATATTCATATAAGAAAACGTTAAGATAATATCATGTCAGAGGGAAATGCAGAATACTTCGATCCTTTCCTAAAACAGTTGTCATCACTTCAATAATATAATAATATTAATGACGTATCGTAAACAGTAATTATTCAAATGAGGACACATGCAACTCCTTTCAAGGGATGACTTCAATCTAGGAAAAAATATATTACAAATTTCCTCTCTTTCTCCCTCTCTTTATATATATATATATATATATATATATATATATATATATATATGTGTGTGTGTGTGTGTGTGTGTTTATATATACCAAACAACGACATAGGCTCTCTGCAGAAGATTCTCAGTAAAAGATGAGAGCCGATATTTTGTCTGTCACATGACACAGACCCGCCATCTTCTTCCCATGTAGGACGTCCCTGTGGAACAATATCCATGTCTCCCTCCAAGCATTTTCCTGCGAATTTATTTCCGTAAATGCGACAGAGGAGACGGACGAAAAAGCCTGGCACAGGCGCCCACTGTATCGGTGAAAAGAAACAGAGAAATAAGCTGTGTGCAGAAGACAGAAGAACATATAGATTGTGAAATAGCGTACACTACGACTTGGCTCTGTAGTGCATATCATATCATATATATATATAATCAAGATGTATAATACTTTCGTCTTGCAAACATTCTTTGAACATAGATAAAGTTTTTTTTTTAATAAAAAAAACAAAATCTTAATTTAAATGCGCAAAATCATGAAAGGTATTTGTTTCAATATATATAAGCTCCTTAAACATGATAATTGTAATATGAACTACGTACAACATTAGTGAATAATAATAAAAATATATGTTTGAATAATTATCTTGAAATGTATTCTAATTTTCAATACATTTCAATACATGTACTTGTAACTACATGTCATATAGATTAAACATAGAGAAGTTATTATTTCTTATTGTAAACTGATATTAAAGAGTTATTTATTTGTATTAGTATTTATATTATTTAATTTTATCTTATTTCACTTGTTCGTTTGCATTGGCTTCAGGTCTGTTTTAAGTTTTTACCATTACCGTGTTCTGGGACACAAATTGTGGAGAATGGAAAAATAAACCAATAGTTCAGATCCCATACACAAATAGTAGGTATCTTACAGATCTGTGAAAGTCTGGAATTTGGATTCTCTTTAGCTGTGGCGGATAGTTTATGTCCAAAACGGTCCTGTGCAAGATGATATATAATCGTCAAACCAATTCACTTTGTAAGCTAATTTACATTATCACTAATTTTATAAGACTTATTTCAAAAGAACATGAGACTTCGGGGTGGACGCGAGGTTAGCGCTCTCGCTTTCTCTGCCTAGTCATGGATTACATTCCTGATAGAATCTACTCAATGGAGTGGATCGGAGCCCACTCTATCAAAAACTGTGGTCCCCGTCCTTTAAATCTCCCCATCTAGTTTAGGACGTTAATAACAATTCATTCGCTAAAAAAATATAATCAATTATAAATTTCTGCCTTGTGCAAAAATTACCAAATATTGGTAGCAATGTGACTCACAAGTAAAATACCATATTGTTGTCGCGCAAATCTGATGGAAACATACGGCATGTGATTGAGCATGAACATGTGTCCATGGTCTTCCCTGTTGTCTTTTGTGTTACTTATTCCTTTTTCTTGTGCCTGAATTGCTATCTTGTGCTATATCCGATATCTCAACTTTCTGCGGAGCTGGCAACACTGCGTTCCAGATGGCAAACTTGGTTATGGTATTTCCTAGTCCTTGATGCCATTCATATGGTTGGTATGTTCCTTTTGGTTGGAACTCTTTCCCCTTTGAAAGATATTCACTTTCACCGTCTTTCGTGCATTTCTCTAATTTTGCAGTCATTCAATGTTTCCTCTTCCCTAGCTCCTCTACTTATGGTGCTTAGCAGCTTAAATGTGGGTGATCTCCATATCTTTTTATGCTCAATCACATGCCGTATGTTTGCATCGGATTTGCGCGACAACCATATGGTTCTTCAGTTGGCAGAGCAATGGTCGTATTCGTTTTCTGTTATAAAGGGAACCTACTTCACAAAAAATATCTTTATACCACTCTGTTCTCTCTATATTTTCTTGGATTTTCATCTTTTCGCATCCCATTCCATCAGTTTCCCAGCGGAGGTACATCAGGATTTCACAAAGATAAAATATTCTGCTGTCATCTAAGATTACATAACAATAACATTTATCAAAATAATCCTAGTGTATGTCGTGCACCCTTGGAAAACAACAGTAAATCCGTCCATCATAAGATGTATATTTGCTCAGAGTAAAAGAACATCATTTGAGGAGTTGCACAGGGATCAATTCGATGTTAGTTCATTGAATGTAATTATATGTTTACTAACATGACGTAGATGCTTATATAACATCTGTACATAATCACAGTGACAATGCAAAAAATATAAAGAATACAATGTTGAAAATACACATTTATGATCAGAATGCAATAGTCGGACGCTAAATCCAATCAAATGTCAACCCATAATAATACGATCTCCAAATATATTAATAAAAACAAACATTCAAGATTCGTAACTTTCGAAAATTCACAATAGGAACGAGAATATTAAAAGATGAAATAAAGTTAAAAGTATGGGTTTACGGAACTCTTACGGAACTCTTCCTTTACGGAACTCAAATTTGGAACATATAAAACAAGTATACAAACAAGTGGATATGAAAATGTATCTACTTAATATTTGAAAAAAAAAAATCTCCACAACAAATTAGAACCATCTTGGTACTGTCTCTTACAAAGAACTACATGTCAATCTAGTGGTGGAATATAAAAGAAAGAATTGCGAAATGGATGCGTTCGCTTCAACTTCAGTACTAAATTATATGACCATGTATCAAACAGATATTTATTTGCATAGCTAAAACTAAAGGGAAGAAGAACTTTCTTTATTCATCTCCAGTTATAAAAGCCTGTAAGATTTCCTACGTACTTACAATGATGAAATATGTTCATCTTTATCACAACATAGCGTATCAATTTCACTTGTTCGAAATGGTTTCTAGGGTACGGAATCCAGCAATGGAACAATCTCACTTCGCCAGTTTGTGTAGCTCCTGTAGCTTCTTAAATATGCTCTATAGTAAAGTTGTTTATCGTGTCCATAGAAGCACAAAACAATGTTAATTTAACGCTTCTATAAAAGAAATGAATACGTTGATCTGTCTATAATCTTATTTGAATTTTACTTTGTTGTATAGGCAACAGCTTTTACGATATGTTTGTATTTTTATAGCATTCTTTCTTCAGTTTGTGATGCTATGTGATGGAAGAAGTGTTAAAACATGTGTGTGTTGTTCTGAACTGGGAAGGGAAAAGCAAAAGGAGAGAAAGACTGATATATTCTAATACACTTGGCTATTGCTTCTTGAAAAGCTGTTTATAGTACTTACGAATCTTTTTCGCTATTATATAAACCATGTATATGATGATTAGGCGTAATACAAACCTATCAGCTTAACGTAGCCACGTAAAATAAAAGTCAGTACAAAAATTCGTCTTTTTATGATATATCCTATATATTTGAACTATCATTCTCAAATTTCCGTTTTCCTGTTGTATCCACATTTTTATTTAGTTGTCGGGATAATGTTCTTCTCATAATGATATGCATTTCTTCCATTCATTTTTGGATTTATACATTTAATTTCAGAAGGAAAAACAGCTATTAAATGAATTGGTATGTTATTTCTTTCGATTAAATTTTAAAATGAAGATCGTGGTTTGAAAACGTAATAATCTCATCACATTACTAGTACTGTATATGGTAGAATATCCTGTTTTACAGTATCATTCCTCAATTTTCCTCAATCTTTCGATTTAAAGTATATTCTGCTATATATTCAAAGAAGGATTTTTGCTGAAATTCTATATTTCTATTTACTTATCTAAATAGATAAATATCTATTTGAATCAATAGCTATTATTAATAATGAATTAGCTGGTGGAGAAAATAGCCAAGAGTAAATTAAAAACTTTTCAATATAAACATATAAAAATAAGAAATTGATTTGTTGGGAACAGCGAATGAAAGGCACATTTGAAACGAATTCGTTCGAGTGTGTATCAACTTCCAATGTTGTGCGATGTTGCCATATTTCTGTTGAGATACAAATAAAGTCAATAGAAGTCTAGAAGATTAGATTAGGTAAAGTTAGGTTAAATTACTTTATATAAGCTTTTAATAAATAATGCGTCACTTCATTGTTCATTATTTGGATTGTAAATCTCAAACATGAAAGTTTGTGTCACAAAAGTAACAACACCGTGCATTATTGGTAATTTATGCGCAATCTAATGGCTGGACGTCGATCGTCACGAATAAGAAAATCATTTGCTAAGCAAACCCAAGGGTTCTACCCTGGAAAATAATCCATAATTGTGGAGAGGTAAAATATAGCATCATGAATGAATAAGATTATGATAGACCAAACAAAACTAAAAAAAAAAAAAAAAATTAGGGATGGGGCACGAGAATACTAGATGTGAAAGAGTATCTTGCGCATGTGTTGGTCACCATGGACTACATCAGAAGGAAATAGTCCACAACGGAACTGAAGAAAAGAATTAGTAGAGTTATATTGTAGAATGCTATGCTATGTAGTCACTATAGCATAGGTGTTCCAATGTTGTCATTTGATGTATACAGTATATAAAATACCACATTTATTAATGAGAGCCAAATAACGTTAAAAGCCAAATTATAACCATGAAATCACATTACTTTATTATCATGTAAGCTAATGTCAATTCAGAACCGTGAGCAAAGAATAGTTTCATCAAGCATCAAAACACTATTGCCCTTACAACAATGTCAACAACTTACTTTCATTCGAATATCTCTTTAGAATATCCCTTCAATAGCTTACTTCGATACAAGTCATCTTCGTAATAGTCTTGTTTCTCTATTGCCTTATGTAATCAAACAATCTTAGATCTCATTCACGTACAAATGTCCGTTCATTAATATTAAGTAGAGATCTGCATCCAGAATCCATTTAGTTTCAAAGACAAAAGGTAACTCAACAATACTTTCCTTTTATATGTCATAACCAATACAGAATTCATACATAATTAAACTTAGTTCCTTACTGTTTGTCTCCCTAATTAACAAAAAGGAGTAGGAATTATCCCATCGAACAAACGCCACACATTGGGCACCTAGAGGTGCTCTAACCAGGTATTCAAAGAACAAGATAAATGAGACCAAGGAAAACTTGGAACATCAGGAGAAATACATCGACATGGACTAGGACTAATTGGAAGTTTAAGATGTAAAAGGGTGTCAGTGGAGAAGTAGAACAAGAAGAGAACTGCAAAGAAACATTAGTTCTAGTTCGAGCAATAGTTCATACTAGTACCACATGAATGTGTTAGTTTCCTTTTTGTAGGTGTACTGATATTATGGAAGGGAAAATCATCAATCAATTTCCATAATCCAGGAGAAGTTTGCAATTCATGAATCGTACTTGTATATACATTTAAAGCTGCCCAATCTGAACAAATGGCATTCAAAATAATTTCGGAGAAATAAGTACAAGCTGGTTGGAAAGACGATGTTTGAATTAGAGACCATGATAAGTACAGGGATGTTGATCTTGGTCGAAGTGTTTTCCAAAGCTAGAGGATAGTATGATAGAAAATATTTGAATCAGAAATCCCAATGGAAAAACATCTAAGAGAAAAAGAAAAACACCAGGATAGATCTCAGCAAAACCTCATGCAGATAAAATTTGGTCAAAGGTGAACCGGATTCGAAGACCGCCTGTAAAAAATTTAAACCTAAGTTGAACATTTAGATAATGCAATCCAAGTCTACCCTGTCTGATGAATGAATAAAGGTAGTTAGCATGTAACTAGTGTTTACCATTCCAAATGAAAATATGTAAAATATGTTGTATTTTGTACAGAAAAAATCGACAAGAGGGTTGAAGAACAGCAAAATGATAATTTAATTTAGAGCAAATAAATTGATTAACGAGAATACATCCCCGACAGGAAAATTGTGCGAACAAGCGATTCCATCTAGCTGTTAATGAGACAATATGACTTAGTAGGTCATCCCTATTTTTCTTCCCAAGTTGACTCATTTCCTATATATATGTATATAAACCTTCAGATGAACATTTAAATCTAATGGAGAGTCTAAACAATTCTTCCGCTCACCACAAAACAGGCCAGTAGATTTATTTACGTTAGTTTGTACGTAAGACACATTACTATAAGTTGTAAAAATATTAGACAAAATTTTTAAACCAGGTTCTTCCGAGGTAGAAATCGTGACATCATCTGTACAACAATATGAAGCTAGAGCATTAGAATTTACATGAAATGCATAAATGCATAAGGCATAAGATTAGTATAAACATATCTGAAGAAGGATCAATAACCAACGAAAAAGTGGTGCACTAAGTGGATCATATTGCCTAACTAGTGGATCTTTTTGGCTATTCGTGAAGAAGAATAGCCCTTCCGTTAGATTTGTGTGTGGCAGGATTAAGTAAAGTTGAATATTCCTTAAGAAATGAACATTGTTTCACTGAATGCACATTAGTGTCTTGTAAACCAATGACTTAAGCACAAAACTGTTACATATTGACCAAAACATATGTGTTAATGTAAACTTACATATATTTACAATTAACAGAACATCCATGACTCAAAAACACATAATTCAAAAAGAAACTAATAGAGAAAATAAAAAACCCTTTACGTAGCACATTCATCTTTAATGCCCTTAACAATACACTGAATACGTCGTTTCAAATTATCAGTATCCACTAGATAATCACACAAGAAAGGTGTGATCATTAATGTCTTCAGTGTACCATTTAACAATGGGCATTATTGTTTTTGAAATTTTACTTCTGTTCAGAAAGTCTTGAGGATGAGTTTCGGTCCATCTTGCTGTGAACCAGGAAGAACATCTTCAAAATTCTCTTCCATTGGTTCGACAACCTAATCTATGTAGGAAGTAGTTTCGGACCATTGTATTTTATGTTTTATGATTGTATGTTCCAGTTCGTCAGTCTTTCTTTCATCAGATTGAGACAGTGAGGTATTGTTTACATTAGAGAGGTCAATGGCAGAGGATACAATATCTTATACGAAATCAATATGCATATCAATAATGCTATCTGTACATGTTTTTATAAATTGCATAATTTTGAGAGACAGTAGTTATTGGAAGAGAAGGAGAGCAGTAGTAGTAGTAAAAGTAGCTTGATGCTAAGTCATGTTGCAAACAGGAAGATGCGATAGGATCAGATTGCTATTGTTCTGTAACTTGAGATATTAACTGTATCTTTGAAATCTTTCCCATCGCTATAGTGGTGATATTTTCACTATTGTTTGTTGAGAGATCACAATCTGTTGTAGGTGATGGGGAAGGTGCAACGGACTAATGGTATATAGGTTTCAAAGTGTGCTAGGGAGCACCTTAAGAACCAGAAGGTAACTGACAGCGGGACTTTTGAAGGCGGGGGAATTGGTTCAAATTATTTGCAGAAGACATATTCTACTGGAGGCAGACTCTGGACGTATGTTCAACTTGGTGACATGTGTAACATTTGAAATCATTACACAAAAAACATGGTGTAGTTTGTGCCGTCATGTGATATGGGAAACGATTAATGCAAATAGTTCATTATTTACAATCATATAATTTTGTTTATGCATGACTAATACGAAAAGCATGAAGAGCGCTCTCATATACAGTCACTTTATACATTCTTCATTTGGTGCACCCCATGCGTTTCTTTTTAGTCATGCATAAACAAATTTTTATTTTTTTAGTATGAATTGTTTAAGAAAAATATGTCTTTAAGAATTATTTTTCATTATTTTTTTCTAGAATTATTTAGGTGTTCGGATACTTTTTCTTAAGCGAATGTTTTGTGACCCACATCCTAAAATGTTCTGCAATCAGTCAAACGCAACATCGTTGCAGACTGGTATTATTTTAGCATAAACAAGTTGATATTAAAAATATTAATACATATTTTCAAAATATATAGAAATGTATGAAAAAAACAAAAGAATATTGTATGATCATCCGACTTGCGTCGCTGTGCAAATTTTCATCATTATATGACGTCGGAAAATGAGTTAAACTAACATTGCAAGATTTGAGAGCACCACGAACCATTGTAAACTAAAGAAAAGTTTGTAATTATTCACATACTTCTCACACACATAAGATACACTCAACTCTGTAGAAAAACAGTGTTTTTAGACAATTCGAAGAGAAAGATCTCCCACTTGCTAATTTAGTATTCTAACTATAGTAAAATGGCTAGTGCTTATTCCATACGGCATTTCTGTGAAGGAGTTAATATATGGACATTTTGTTGTTCCGCGTTTTCCGTTGTATTTTGGAGAAGATATACAATTAAATATCGTCTTTTACACTTGGTCTTTTCTTTAATTTGACGAAGGGTTTTCGATCAGATAAATTTAGATTAATTAACCCTTCTCAGTACATCGCTCAATTACATCGGTCTGAAACTTATGGATATTAATTATCTTTTTTGTTTGTTTGTGTTATATAGGTATTTGATGTTCCCTTTGGCAACAAATGGTAGATTTGTCAAAATCAGTATACATTAACCAACACACAGACCAGATTACCCTGATATCTTTATCTATATTCATATCTTACATACTCTCTAATACACTCTCTTAAATTTAACTTTATGCCACATTAATTTATAACTACAATTCTCTACGGCGAATTTCCTGTTACTATATTTTCAGGTAAAAGAACCTTTAATCTTTCCTCTTTCCATTCCTCTCTAACCCTTCTCTTTCACGCAAGAATCTTTCTTTTCCTTGTCTTGACGTAACTTTCTTCGTACTTACACAAAGGAGAAAAATAGAGAAAGAGGAGGGAAGAAAAAAGATGTAGTTGTTAGAACCACAACAAAGAATTCCCTTTTCAAAGCAAACGCCATTCTGGACCGCAGTTGGAGAGATTCATCCATTTCTAGTGGCAAAGTACCGGAGCGGCTTCCCTCCGAAAAGCCTCATTAGCTTGCAGGTATGTGGTTAAAGAGCTTTAGAACCTTCGAACATGAAAAAGAGCTCAACCGTAACACAATAGGAAGATGGAGATGCTTTCTTCTCTGTACATTTGACTGAAACAAAATCAGTTCTTTTTAATGAACACCTCCTCATACATACGTGCCATGCCGTGGTTTTAATAAGCTTTCGTTGTGAATTATGATTACGAAGTCTTGGAAACGTCATTTATATTTAAAATTATTAGGTATTTTTTGTTACGAATTTGAGCAAGTCTAACATGCCAGCTAAAAGCATTTCTTGTTTTGTCACTGCTAATCCGGATATATATCTCACAAGAAGTGACATACAGTAACATGGACGAGGATATTAACTAGGGCAGACGCAAGATTTCTCACTATTCTAGTTCAGCAATTAAATTCCTGTTGACCAACGCAACTGAAGTTTTCTTCAGTTTTGCTTTGAACAAATAATTGAATATCTGCAATGCTAGATGGAGAAAATTTATTAACGATTACGAATTATTAACTATCTTCATTATGACAGAAATAAACAATGCCATCTGGATGTGGATACAATTGAAATAGACAGACGATAAAATATATTTTATAAAAACATTGGCTAAAGCCAATTTTCAAAGTTGAATGATGGATTGATAAGACAAGATTGTCGAGATTGGATGGATATGACATTTTCTTAACTCATGCCTTAGTTACATACTAAATCAAAACAACTGAAATCTTTTTATATACTGTTCACTTTCATCACAAATTTATGCATTGTAAAACGTAGTCTAATATGTATTAAATGGAGAAGAAAGAATGTGATACATGATTCAAATTATAAAAGAGACTGCCTTATATGAAGTTGGAAAGGAAACGTATAAATAGGAACCGCTGATAGTAAAACAAGGATAGATATAAGTAAACAATGATTGTACTAAACAAACTATGTAGAATGCAACACTTTTATTACGTCTCCAACACATTAATTGGGAGTAATACCAAATTTTAATAAGGGATTTTTACAATACTCGGACTGTACTAAAGGAAGAAGAAACGAAAAGTTAATTTGAATACCTACAAAGACAAATTTATAGGATGTGACTTGTTGTTGCAGTTCACGTACAAAACTAATAATTATCCTTAGTCTCCTAAGCTGTAAGACTCCAATTTACGAGACAAGCGATGGTACAATTTAGCCACCTATCGCAGTACATATATAAAATATGGAGTGCTTCAATATATAAAATGGTCACTAGTTTTCCAACATGTCACGAGTAACTAATAACAGGTACTTTCTGCATGTATTTTTGAAAATTGCATTATTATTTCCTGTTTTGTACAGCAGCTTACGATTCAGTTGTGAAGCTCTTGTTTAGTAGTATAGAACATTATCCACTAGGTTACCGGATCAGTCATAAACCATCATCTCTCGCTTTCAACTCAACTCCCTTAGACAAAAAATAATATAATCATCCTAAAGGATATTCAATATACCTAGAGAAAATCGTATACAAATACAAGAACATGGAAGAAGCAGCAGATCAATGTAGGTCCACTTAGCCATGTCCATACGATTTAATATTCCTATTTATACTTGATGATAAAAAGATGACTAATATCTAAGTCTTTATGCTAAGTCAACCTTTTAGTATGAACATGTTTCCATCACAATAACTGCATGAATGAAGAGAAGTGCCTTAATCTGCAAACATCGAAAGCGTGAAGAATAGACGCTTCAATTAATATGTCTTGTGTTGCGACTCCTACACATACAAAGCAGGATTTGAAATGCTGAACACCTGTCCTAATACTCAATTGTTGATTATTGTTACGAAATCTAAACTAATCCCTGTGTGGGAAGAGGTTTCCGTTGATCGTCGTAAATCAGTGGTTTGATTGAATTTATTAAAGCACCTACGCATACGCAGACTTTTCATATTTGAAAGTTTGTTCTTACCGTAGAGACATACTAGAAATGTTATGTGCCATGAAATCAGAATTTCAGATTCCGTATAAATGGGTTCAAGGTGAACCAAATTCATCAAATTCTGGAAACTCGACAAACTTATCCAATAGTTAGTGATTTAAAATTTTCCTATTTATATATTTTTTTTACATCTGCAATATCTATTTCATTTCTATTCATTCCACTAAACTTTTTTTGTTACAATTGCATTATTTAATTAAAATACTTAGTTTTTTTGTATTATTTGTGATATTGGAATTCACAAAATAACTACAGCGTATTGCTGGTGTGTTCAATTAGGCAAACTCATGTACACGAGAAACATTGGAGATGTTTCTACTTTCATTTCCATAAGTCATAAGTAGTTTTTCCGAGAAGAGGAGGAAGTGGTACGTGCTTGTGGTATACTGTTGACGGAAAAAACAAATAACAAGAATCCGGAGCATTTTACCTGCAGGCAAAATATATATATATATATATATATATATATATATATATATATA
>JAGDQP010004554.1:63830-66681 GCA_022664845.1 Lepisma saccharinum | reverse complement strand
GATAGATAGATAGATAGATAGATAGATAGATAGATAGATAGATAGATAGATTTCCCTGCTTTACAGAATTTATTACTTAGAAAGGGGAAATTTATAAGTTTCGTGTGTTTTTACTCCTTTTTGAAATAGTTTTGAAATAGTTTTGAACTTCTTTCAATTTCAAATTTATTTACTTATATTTGTGAATAAAAGACAGTTGCGATCACAATGAGAGCTTAGGCTCTCCTCTCTCAATCCGTTTCGTCAGCGTAGGAGCAGTAGACGAATCTCCTTCCTCCGGGGAGAGGCCTCATTCAGTAGCTGATCGAATATGGAATGATTATATATATGCGAAATGTGTTTTTTATTAAGGATAAGTCTTGAGCGGGTTGACGCAGAATAATATATTTTAATATGTTTGATCAACGCTCGAGAACACCCAATATATCAGTATAAAGTCAAGAGAGGAAACATTTTAGACGAATCTCCCAAAATTGTCAATTTTGCGATCGATCGACTGATATTACCTCTGGGGATCCAGTGAGGTTTCAGTGAAAGAAATATTGGAGTTAGTAATTCCAGAACTTTTCTTAAATATGCTTATACCAATATTTACTATGTAGGAATATAATATACTAATGTTGGTAATTATGACTAGATTTCCTCGTTCGGGTGGTTGCAAAATAACAGTTTAGTGGAATTGCTTTAAATAGGGATTAATGCAACGGACTCCACAATGAGGAATCGGACGACCCCTGATAGTTTCCAAAATGACGTTAGAACTGTTATTCTGCAGTAACATGGTTTAAAAGTTTTCATTCATTTATATTTAAGATTTTTGCATCTTCGTGTGCAACTTGTTCGGTAACTGCAAGGCGTGGATAAAATCAGCGACCAGATTTGGAAAGAAGGTAAACAAAATTTATAAAATTGCACTCAGATCTGTACAGTCCTAAGATTCGGGCTCACGTTTCGCGACTCTTTCTAGCAAGAATTATTTTGTTAAGAATTACATCTAGGTCTCCACCACTGAGTTTCTGAATTACTTGTTTCAAAATAATTTGCATACCTATTGTAGAATTTTCATATTCCATTTTCAGTATTGTGCGATATTTCACTTACAAAACTCAATATTATTACTTTCAATAAAGGTTTCACATATTATTTATCGATATTTAAGCTGTAATTATGTACTGTTCGTTCATAAAATTCAGTTTGCTCGATGCAAGTTGTTATGGTGGAACTGAAATAGTAGCTGCGGTCTATTGGCTGGTAACTAATTACAGATCAGTAATAGGTTTGATAATTGATCGCATCTGCTCACTGGTCTGAGAGTTTCATAGCGATTAACGTCTGTCTCATAGAAAAAATACTGGAACTGGACCTAGAATAAATGTCCTGGACACTACCTATGTACATCCATTCCTTTGCCGCGAAGTTAAGCATTCCCTTGTCATGGAACGTCACTCCGCAGACATAAAAGGGCTATAGACTCCAGTAACATGAATTAAATTTAAATTAATGACCCATACAAAATTCTGAAATAGTGCAGAGAAAAATGTAACAGATACACAGTATAAAATAAGTATATACGTAGTTTGATTTACTCTTGGTGTCTTATGCAATCCATAGAGATAATTCTTAGACTAGTTCTAGATTAAACTAAATGTTAAAAAGTGGAATTAACATTAAAAATAAAAAATAATAAAAGCACATATTATGCTTGATTTTATCTACTTTCAAATAATTATGCCCCCCATACTGATATTTACTACTGAAACAATTGTTTCTGGCTTATTTATTATACCGTTACCTAAGTAATTTTTCAAAACAATAACTAACTAATAAACAGTGTAATGATAAATAATTGTTTTAAGCAGAGAAGAATTATTCGAAAAAATATATTTAAATAATATTCAGAGTCCGGAGGAACTTTGTTTCTTTCAAGCCCTCTGGAAATGGGTTTCAAGCAAATAAATGCTTAATTAAAATGCCCGATCTACTAATTTTGTGTTTGATTTTAACAGAAGATTTAAATCCAGTATCTCCTGTAACTTTTAACTCAAATGGATGAGAATATTTTGATGTGAAGGTGTTGTAAAAATATGATATAATTCAACTTCTTGAAATGTTCATTGTATTTACCATATCGACTAGAAAACAGAGAAAGATCTAAATAATCGATATTAGTAAATCACCTGTTTTCTTAATTCAAGCCCTAACTAAGACTATAAAGAAAACTAAAGTCTGATTTGTTTTAAAAGTAACGATTCTTTGTGGCTCCTTCTCTCTTTTAGGATTTCCTCCTTTCAATCTTTCTCGTGAGCATTACAGAGAATATTTTCCGTATATTCAAATGTTAATGACAATATATGAGATGACGCAAATTAAAAAGACACAATCGTAAAATTCTTTTCCATTCATAACGTTTTTCAACTTAATTTCTCTCATCTTTTTTCCATTCTCTTTACTTTTTTTTAGTTTTTATTCTGATCTACATATAGCGAAAGAGACAAAGAAGAAGATATAGAAGGACAGAGAAGAGAAAAATGTTTCTAAGAACACTCCCGACCAGCTGTTGGCGTCTAGCCAAAGAAAATGAGAATGGGAGAAAAAAAAGGGAAGTTAAAAAATTGAGAGAAGAAAATTTTCATGTTTCCTAAAGTCATTATACTTCATACACAAGTTTTAATTTCTTGGTCTTATATAAACAGTAACATTTTGTAAGGAAATTGCTGTTTCCTTCTCATCCTCTACTTTGCCTTTTAATCTTTATTAATTGAGAATTATTTTTAGATTATTTTTTTACAACAAGAAAATTTTCTTTATATATTTCTTCTTTAGAAAATTATTTTTTTAAATTACTACCCCA
>JAGDQP010004554.1:18830-61330 GCA_022664845.1 Lepisma saccharinum | reverse complement strand
TTTGGGGATTGTCAAGGACAAACAATCTTACAACAAATGAGGAAAAGTGAAAAGAGAAAAAATAATTTATAAAAGAGAGAGGAAGAAGAAAATTAAATTAAAAATTTACTTTCATTCAACAAGTTTGAATAGGCAGAGATAATATTTTAATGAAGGAGGTGATATATTGTTTAGCGTCTACGAATTGTTTTATTCTTTAAGCACAAAAGGAATGAGATAGGTCCCTAAGAATGAGATAGGCTTGCGAAGGAGGTCTCTTGATATGAATATTATACTACTGAAGAATAACAAGGAATCTCCCCTTGACGTCCATAATTTCCCACCAAAAGTCGTAAAGCTGTTTATTCTTACTAGCAGAGGTTGTTTTTTCCTGAATAAAAAATAAATACTGCATAAGCTGGTGCGAAAGAGAGAATATGCAAGCTTCTATGTGTAAGAAATAATTAAAATTGTTTTCCGTTTTTCTGCTGAAATAAGAGGATACTTTACATAATAGATATTGAATGAATCTACTACTTGCCAGTACTAGAACAAAAGGTGGCATAGTTATTAGAAAATTCTGTATTCTATATTTTAATCATATTTGTTTGAAAATCGACTAACATAGATGCAAATGCCATGTCTGTTGTTAAGAACATTTTAATGTGTATCATAATATCTTGGTAAACATTGAACAAAATGAGTTAATACTACGGGGAGAAAGAAACGGGAGCACGAGGTGTCTTAACACCACTAAATATTTCAATCGGCCTTACCTGATGTGTTCGTCCTCTATCTAATTCACTAAAAGAAGTCGTTCGCATGGTGAGTGCTTAAAATTTAAAATGTTTTGACTTGAAGTAGGAGTGAGCTACCGTCTTACGGTGCAATTGTTTTCTTCGGACCAATCTAAAGATGGCTGGCTGGACCTGCTGATTTGTGTAAATCACCATTATGATCTATGTTTTGTTAGTTTTTATTACGTTTCTCTCTATAACGAGGTACATCATAGTGAGCAATGTATGAAACATTGTGTATGAAGAAATTAGTCAATGATTTGTAGAAAATCATTGACTGTTAGTGTGAAAATCAAATGTAATATATATCAGTATAAAAACCCTTTCGGGGTAAAGGGAAACGTGCCGCAATAATTCTGCTCACAACAGAAGTGATATTCATTTTGCGAGTAATTTTCGTTGTGTCACACTGGTGGAAGTGTTTCCTTTGTTATGAAATTAAGAGATTTATTATCCTCCCTTAATTCATAGTGACACAAAGAAAATCACTCGCAAAATGGATATCACTTCTTTTGTGAGTAAAATTATTGCGTCACTCTCCCGTTTCCCCGAAAGGGTTTTTATACTGATATCACTTATTTTGTAAAACTGTCTGTTAAAAAAAGTACCTAGTCTTGATTCAAGATCGATTTTGGACCATGGTAGGCTCCGTATCTCGAAAACGGTAACTTCTATTTAAACTAAGCATCAATTTGCCTCTAAGGCCCACAATCAACCCCCAAAATTCCCTGGTACCAACCATGTTTTGCTAAAGCAAAAATACAGATAGAATGACAGACACTTTTCCATCATTTTTGAAAATTCTGTGATTCGGCTATGAAAAAGTCATAATTTTTTAACCTCTTCACCGATTTTGACACGTTATACACCGTTTGAAAGGTATTGAAGCATAGATTATGATCCCGAAGTTTCGGCCGCCAATGTGGTCTTAGGTACGTGCTATTATCAGAAATGTGAAATTCTGAATTTTTCTTCGAACCGGTCTAAAAGATCCCAGGGAGGTCTTACCGACCCAATTTTTTTCTGAGTCTTAGTATAGCAAAAAGCTTTTAAATGCAAGTTCAAGCATCAAAATCGGGATTTTAGTTTGCTAGATCCGAAACTAACTGTATACACATAGTACCGCTAACAGAGTTATTTGTCAGCGTCACTCGAAGAACTGCCGTCCTTCATGATAATGTACTTCATGAAGTGATATCGCACTGTTGTTTCGCACTTAACGCTAATGGAGTTGAAAAGACGTTGACCATTGCGTTGACCTCCGTTCACTGTCATGCCTATAATGAGTGATCATCATCGATTTCTTGTGTGTACTATACGCTATTTACACTGTGTATTGTTCATAAGAGTTTCTGTCAGGCATTGTCTATGTGATTCCGTCATCTTAGGTAACTTCCAGGTACGGTACATCCGTGAGGTGAGAGGATTCAGCGTTCAGTTCAATACTTTCTCATAAATTCACTCCATTCAATGTCTTTTCTGCTAACAAGAATTTGAAAGAAATAACTCAAGAATGCACAGGAAAATGCTATCTTTATAGAAAATAAGGAAAGTAGTTTTCGCTCTCCCTATAAGTTTGTTCGTGCTGGTCTATCCCTGACGCACATAATACATCCCATATTTAATTTTCTTTTTCAACCTTCAAAAACAATATGGCAGCCAATTGATATGAAAATATGTTCCAATGCTTTCCCTATTATGCACTCAGATTCACAAAAAATGGCCACTGAGAATTTCTATGAGTCTAGAACCTACATAATCTGCAAGCATCGAGCGAATATGTTAGTCTAGGCCTATTTCGATCAAGAGACTATATCGACCAGGGGGTAAACAGGCCAATAGGGTCATAATTTACGAGATTTTTGCTGTCTTTACTCTATCCACTGTAGTACCATTTGGGGGGGAAATTGCAATTAATGACGGTATTGGTCTTCCTTTTATTCTAATCGATATAACCCCTTATAATTGAAATGGACATGGGCTATGCTATATCTTGCAAGACGAAACATGAAACGTTCATTTCCGGTAGACGTCGTGTATTGACTGTTTTTTGCTATATTCTGAAACTTGTCGAACTTCGAAAGTGTACTCATAGGTGATTTTCTATGAGTCTGAGTGTACATCAAACAGATACTGCTTTTACATGGCGGTATAATTTATACTTTTCCCCCACAATATGGCAATTACCATTCTGATGCTTTATTCAGTGTTTGGTTGATTACAATATCGGAAAATCAAGCATTTACCTGTTTTCTTAACGTTAAATCCTGTTAATCCAGCTCTGGTTTGTGTACGTTTGTGGATTTTTTTTTAAAAAAAGAAGTATTACACCCGTACCGGATCTCGCATCAAATTTACTAAACTTACCCACATTAAAATAAAGCTTATCGAAATTTAACCAAATTAGAGCTCTAAAATATGGCTTATAAACTCGGTACATTTCAACTCACCACGGCACACGAATCGAAATACAATTGGAAAGAAAAATCAACAAGAAGATAATCAATATATTCCGAAGCGAAGCATTTAACTTACATTTGTGGACTAGTAGAGAAGCAAGAATTCCATTAAGCCCTCACGTGCCATTATTTACGCATTCGTAACCCGCAAACTGCATTGGTAATAATATTGATAAAGTAATAACATATAGAAGTATTAACAGCTATTTAGTTAGTTTGAAACCCAAAAATTGCAAATAAATACGCTGCATCTCTTATCACAAGTTTTATTCGTATTGTGTTTCAATTTCTCGCTCCGTTTTGTTGAGAGCAATGAGTTAATTTAGTTTTAAGTGTCTAGATATGTTCGAAAAATAAATTATTTTTAACAAAAATTATCAAATTCACAGAAATATGAATATATCTATAACTTAGCGTTGCTAAATATCACAATATTCATCATTCTCATCATACGTCATCATTATCTTAATCATCACCAATACCCATACAGTTCCAGCCACATGTCTTCGTTTCGTTATTATTTAAGGAGCTTACAGCTTAGTGTTTCTCAGTGCTCTAAATCAATTTATTCAATAGCGTAGACGATGATCTCGAAAAAACAAAAAAAGAATGCATGAAGTCATCATGAAATAACGAAGATCAAAAAGCAAGGATACATTGTTTGTCTACTTTTGTTCTCTAATGCCGTGTATTAAATAACTATACATTCTACTGATTTTCTACTTTCAAAGAAGAGCCAATCAACTTATTAGCCTAATAGTTGCTGTTTCTACACAGAAATCTTGTAAGGTGGTCATGATTATATCTATCTTCTAAGAGGATGAAGATAAGTGTTTCTACGAAGACCAATAGAACTACGTATTTCGGTGTTGTTGGTCAACAACAAACAAAAAATACATTTTTAATATTCTTGCAAAAACATCAATTACATTATACAGTGGAGAGAGCTATCATAGACACTGTGCTATGCTTAAATATAAATCACATTTCAAGCTAAGTCCTTTAATGCTTCACTGATTATTAAGTGAAGACTGAAATTTGAACGTATAATCAATGTTCTGAAGACGCCTTCTGACAGAAAACCATCCGAATAATAAACCGCAATGAGCAACCGACCCTTCCTTAGTTCTCTAGTCCCATCTCCAGCCAAAACCACAAAGATTCTAAGAAATGCTGAGGTCCTCGTATCATCATCCTTAGTACAGAAGAGAGAGAGAGAGCAGGGGAGCAGTAGGAGGTAGAAGCTACAGTTTCGCGGTTATATTCCGTTTACAGAACCTTACGTCCTTTCTAACCCTAACGATCTCCCTCTTGACGATACAGTTAATTACAATTACCAAAATGGTGTAAATCTTGACTTTGCCTCAGTCCCAATCTGCTGAAATCAGATCTCCGTCTTGCTCTCTCACTTTCTCATTCGCTCTGTAGGTTCATCTTTCGTTTTCTATTTTGAAAGTCATTTACGACAAAGTCTTTTCCTTCTCTCTTCACTCAACCCATCTCATCTACTACACCCCCTTTAAAATCATACGGTCGAGGAGAATTCTGTTGGCCTTTGACTCTTCAGTTGGAAGTACCTCACGGCCTGCTCCCAAGAAAGCATTTACTCATGACTGCGAGATGTAAGACAAGCTCAGGTTTCTCCTTACTTTTGAAGCAAAAGGAAACTGAAGAAAGTAATACTTCTTCATCTAAGAACAAATTTCCATTACCATTTACATATTAGTCATTATCATTCATCACACACTTACCATTCACTTCTAACTCAATAACTAACAGGAAAATACATATTGAAAGCTTTACCTGCTTACTTCACGAGCTTAATAGTTAAGTTCAAATAAGGACCTTATTGTTTAGGACAATATATTTTTAGATTCTCTACACGAAGAATATCTACGAACTAACTAAGATGAATAAAGTTCCGTCTCTAAACTACCGACTTACTTGAGATAAAATGTCCATTATATTCTTCTGATATTAAAATATTAAAAACAAAAATATTACGTATCATAGTGGTTCTATTTGCATCAGAATATTGGCATTTGACGAATTTCTTTATATTTCAAAACGCAGAAGATCCAGTCAAGTCTTTATTTAATACCCTATCTTAGAATTGAGCAAGTGTGATTACGCAAAAACTTATGCTGGGTCACAACACTCATTTTTTAAAGTTTTAATTTCTTGACTCTAAACTACGTATGATATAACCTCGTCTCGAAACTAGGGACATAACCATCCCCCAAGAAAGGGTTAGAAAGGAAACGGTTTTGAATTTCTATTCGAGATAAAATTCTTTATGTTTTTCTGTACTATAGGACAAGCAAGATTTTGTACATGCACTGTTAAACAATTGTACACGTTGGTAGGAACTCTCTGTCAGCAAAGTTTCGCAATAGTTTTAGTATTTCATGCTGTTTCATTGAAATCAAGGAAAATCACAAAAGACTGATGAGATGAAGAGTTTTAGTTCTCAGTTTGAGAAAACCGTTTCTTATCGTAGCCTTGAATGCAAATTTGATGAACAGAAATGGGAAATATTCTGAGTGAATGGGAATTCGGATCCCTAGTTGACAACTGCAAAGGTGAATAAAATGTGGCGCAAGTCGTAGGTTTAAGTTAGTTCATGTATTCGTGGTTTAGGAAACGAACTTTTGACCCTCAAATATGTTTAGATCTAGAAATCTGTACGGCATTAAACTTCTAACTAAGCAACCCGTGTTCAAATCTCGCTCAAATTTCTTTTATTTTATTTTTCTCTTGCTTCCAGTATTCCTGAAGACTGAACGATGACTGTTTTCTTGGCCTAGTTACTGAATATATCCGGACAGTTGTGGTTGCCTAGCTATTTCCAGGAATGTTTCGGAAAATTATTAACAGTGTGTTCACTAACGATTTGTGTGTATTTGCCTTTTTAAGTAATTATTTTGACCGGAGTTTCAAGTATATCCAGCACATTTCAAAGAAACAGGAATATATCTTAATCCTTATCCATTTGCGTAATTCTGAAGTAAGCTGGAAAGTTACGAAAAACAATTATCACCAAAAGCATCGTAAGAAACAGGGAACTAAGTTCCTCAACCAGACCACATTTGTGCAAGAACTGGTTCAAACGTAGCATATATTACTGTCAATTCGTCAGCTCGGTATATCATTAATTACAAATATCACGCAGTATGGAAATTTCTTTTTCCCAAACACTTATAATACTAAGCGTTCCAAGAGAAATATATGTTTTTAATATGTTCTCGCAACCTGTTCTTAATCAAGAATAAAATATAAACCAACAGTAAGAAGACACTTGAAAACCTTCTGGCTACGGACACTTGTACTGAAAATTTGAGACTTTCCTCTAAAATTCTGTACGTTCCTATCATTAAGGATTTGTGGTGATAACTTCCTATAAAAATCAGAAAAGTGACCTTGCTTGTATTACTTCATCACTGAGCTGACTAAGCAAAAATGCTAAAAATATCCGATCAAAGCGTAATCTCCTTCAGCAAGTCCGTTTTTGTATGTATAGGAACATAAAATATCTTAAAAGAAGCTGTTCTATTTATTTTATGTAGCAGAACAATATATAATTACAGAGATATCTTTTTTAGAAAACGATTATGTTAAGCATTATCTACAATATGTATAGGTGCAAAGCAAACTTGACTTTGATGACATAAAAATATATTGTTTTAATTGTATTTTAAATATTCATGCCGTTTAGGCATCTTTGACTCAGACCGGAAAGAAATTAAAGCTAGATGAGTGAATAATTAATCAAAAGAAAAACGGGCAGAAGTGCATTCTATCTATCGTCGTGCTTTTGCCTTCATATCAGAATTAATTAAGTAAAACCATGTCTCTTTTAATTATCTATACAGGGAACAGAAACTACTTTCCAGACAGCTATTCTTCAAATGGACCACGCCTTCCTATCCCACCATTTCCATCTTTTCAGCTGTCACAAAATAAGCGAATATTTTTTTCTATAACTTCTAGTGTAACAGGGCTCACCATTTCCTTTAAAATTAGCAGAAGAGTGTGGAGTAAAGGTAAACTGAAACAAGCGTAAAGATTTGTGTAAGTAATATAATTTTTGCTCGGTGAACTCCATACAAGAGAAAAATATCGCTGCTTTTCTAAACACCCTCCTCTACTGACATTAAGAAGTACGCTCCGATAATTTTCTAATTTCTGTTGCCTTCTACTAAATAACAAACTTCCTTGTTTTTCTTATTTTCTTCTTCACAAATTTTGTCTTCTTGTGTTAGGGTGTTATTTTTTACAAACTTGTTGTTCTTCATACTTAAGTTACGAAAGAAAGAAAAGGATATAATAAAAAATATCATCTACCTACTTTGAATGGCTTCATAAATTGAAATTGGTTTCTAATTTCCTCTGTGTTGTTCTTAATTGATTTTAAACACGAGCAGTAAATTGAGTTTTCAAAAACATGGTTATTAAAATTAATTTCTAACATTCCTTATATTGAATACAGAGAGCAGAAATTGCGTTATTTCGTCTATGAATATTATATTATTTTTATTATACTTATAAATGAAAGTACAAAATAATTGAAATAATTATTATGGAAATTAATGGGAAACCATACTTTGATAGCCCTTAAAGACTTGTGTGTTTCTGGGTTCTTAAGTTTCGGATATAATCCACCTATATCATAATTTTCACTCTCTCTCTGGAAGCCCATTTCGGTATTTGTCCGTTCTGGCTGAAGGAGACAAGAATGATATGCGACGAACTAGAACCTGCACTCCGAAGACCAAGCACTTTGCCAGTAGATCCTAGTACCAAAACAAAATCTTTATCGTCATTAAATTTTAGTCAAATCACTTACTAGTTAAATTATGTTGATTAACGATTTAGTATACTTGATTGTCTATGAGATACAACGTTCCACCTCGGTTAATGATTTGGCCATTTTATAAAAGCCCGATATATCATATTCGTTTCCAGAATGTTTTCTTTCTGTCCAGAGCTTTTAAAGAATGTGTTTGGTTCAAGAAATAGACTTACACAGACAAGACAATTTTAAGAAGGCTAACGAAGGGTTTATGCAGTCATTTTCGCTAGTACCTCGCCGAAAATTTTATATTTATGACCTTTAAGTTGTAAATCTATGGTAAAGGCCTTTGCAGCATCATTAGGGCCGAGGCCATTAAGTCGTAAGCTTTTACCCGGATTATAGAGAAGAGATGAAGAAAGATTAAGATATAAAGATGGTTATCCTGGTTGCGAGGTAAACTCGTTTCCTCTGAGCTACCCCACGTAATCCGTTATCTTCACACTAAATATTGTTAGTGTCAGAACTTAGTATGTCTCACCGAAGAACATACTTACGAAACGGTATTTTTAGGTCAAATCAATGTGCAAACACAGAAATTGGTCTCCCTACTTCTAATACAGTTGCAGGAACAGACAAATAAACTCAAAAGTTCCTTGTAATCTTGAACTTCTGTATACTAACTGTATCCGAAATAAAATAATATCTCCGTAAGCTTCTGGATAACAGAACGTGACTTGAATACTTTTAATTGAAGAATCGGTCACGATATCGAATGAATTATGTTTGTTATAATAGGACATATTTCCAGCAAAAATGCCTTATTTAAAAGCTTCGTTTCTTACAATTATTAGCTTCCATTTTATTTATATTAAATGTCTTCAAGAAAATGTTACTGACATGTGATTTTTTGTTCTAAAATGTAATGCATTATTATAAAGGATGCTGTCAGGTTCATGGAAGTGATACCTAGTTATAGTATAACCTTGTAACACGAAATATCGTAAGCTGTGTTGTTTTCCCATGGTTCTATTGCTTCCGTTCTGTTGCACCCAAAATCTACATAATCATTTGAATACGATGTATTTTAATGAGGTTGCTAGTGTCTTGTGTTTAAAGTGTTTCAGCTTTTCCGTACGACATACACAAAACACTTATTCTGCTCTAGCGCGTTTAATCATACCAAATACATGTTATAACACATAATAGAAGTCTGTTATTTATACACTTAGAAGATTTTCATTAAAGAAGATGCTTGTTAAAGGGATCTGAGAATCCTTCAGATTCTTGAATTCATAAACAAACAAAGCTTCCGTTTGCAATTTGAGTAATGTAAGTATTAACTACTACACAGATACAGAGACAGACACCCACAAACACCCCCCCACACACACACACACATAGTACCTCAGATCAGTAAGGTCAGAGTTAAGGGTGCGGTAGATGGGTTCAAGACTGGTAATTTAAGACAGACCTGCAATTTCCAAGGCACTTTATGACAAATATGTAACCCTGGTAACGTTACTGATTCCTCAAGGCTTGAGCACACGCGATTGGTGTGCTGACAGGAGACTTAATAAAACAATAAGCAGTGAAAAATCAACTAACACAACTAATCAACAAAGCTCAAGATTAACAGCTAATTTAAAGAGACCTATTTGATCAATCAGATCCATATGACAACAATCAATTTAACAATGGAGTGAGTCAAGAGTTAAAGCTATCTGGCAAAGATTATGAAGAGGACTAGTGCTTCTTCATGAATTTTGAAGCTAATTAAAAACAACAAGGAACAAGGTGTCGCTAGATTTCATGTTGATCTTATGCAGCACGTGTTACAAGCGCTGTTTGTGCAAATTTCTTATGCAAAATGAGGTATGAGTAAGACAGCAAATCATGCTGAAAAGGAAGTTATTAGAACTCAAATGTTGGATTGGAAAGTCTCGAACATCGCAAGAGATCATGTCACGAAGTGATCTGACTAATGCGTTACTTCATGCGCTGATAGCAGAAATTAGCTCCGTGAGGCTTAGCTTATTTCCACGGATGAAAAATTTCTTGTCACGGAATATTTTTTGTCAAACAAAGAAGCAAACGAAGCCGCTAATTCATATTTTGAAATTCTTCCCGAAATGAGTTTTCGTAAGGGTATAATAGTTTCGGAATGTGGCTAATACACGTGCGTTGATGCTAAGGATGATTATGTTGAAGAGAATATGAACTGTCGTGTAACAATATGGGTAAGCAAGTTGCCAGAACCTCTATTCGAGGTACCATTTCAACATCTGCCTGGTTAATCTAAAAATAAGCCCTGAGAAACCTCAGCCGGGATGGCCTGTATAAACGGGATTCGAACCGATATTCCCAATGCTTATTCAAAGTCAACAATCGTGGCTACAGAAAATCGCGGGTTGGGGTCTTGTAAATCCAAGCCCATCATTCAAAGTTTTGAACCAAAAATGGAAAAGGATGATACACACTTGAATTATGATACTTGAGAAGACAGGAACAGGAAGTAATTTACCGAGGTCAATTTGAAATGTTGGAATAAAACGTTGAGTAATTTATAATTGTATTGGAACCTCCATATAAGAAAAAAACAGCTTTCAAAGGATTTAAAAATTACTTTTTGCAGTTTAGCAGCTATGATAGTTTTTTTATTGGATCATTATTCTATGAGCAATCAGCGATTTTCGATTGCTCGACACGAAAATTATTGTAATGGGATGTGTGCCAATAGAACACACAGGACACAACGTAAACAAATAAATGTAAACATACACAAATAGTGTCTACGTAAACGATGAAGCGTAGCAGAAGACGCCGACTCCAAGTGGAGAAACTTGGAGTTATAAATTCGTTTGAATTTTCCGTTTGACTTAATTTCTCAAGTTTCCTCTTCCAAATACCCGATTCGTGGTTTCCAAATTGACAAATACGTATGTTTAGGCTTCCTTTAACGTTACAAATCAAACGTACTTTCGAAACATTGGTTCTCCTACAGAAAAGTCTGTTGTTTTAGTTTTCTGTGAGAGGTAGCGAAGTAACAGAGCTGTTAGTTTAAATTATATTGCTCGTTGGATGCGCTCTGAACTTTGCTAAAGGAAAACCCAGATGTAAAGTTTGTCTTATTGTTCACTTGAAGCTTAAAATAGTTCGTATATCATGATAGTTGTTACAGAAAATATGTTATAAAAAATGAAGAAAAATATTATTTAACCATAACTAACAGGAAAACACTCATAGAAACGTATTCATTTTACGTCCTAATAAGAGCTACAAAACCCATGGTATATGCTATCTATCAATCACTTAAACTGTGCCTGCCATATACATATATGTTCTAAACTTATTGGCTAATTATATTAGCTTTATTTAAGTAATATAGAAACGATCAATTTGAGGTAACTTGTATTCAATAACTCCCAGTAGCAATAGAAATGCTATGGCCTCCAATATTTTAAACTGATTATCAGATAAAGAGAACAAACAGAAACTAATTGAATGCCTAAGGGATTTTTAGATGAGAGGCCATGTTTTCCAAACCCCTCCCCCCGTATTAACTCATAGATTCATTTTAATGACAAATCGATATTAGATCTGGATATGTTTACCTGTGTGGCAAAATAATAGTGTAATTGGCAGGGAATAATTATCTGTAACTTTTCTTCTGCACAGATAAGAGTATAGAAGAAAAAACTCTACGTTGTATTTTTGCATATTAGTTGAGAACAGCGAAATTAGAAAATATTTTTTTCATTCATTATTTTCTACCGTACTTTTCACTGTGATCTCTGGCGTATCCTGGCTTTTGAAGGCAAAATTAAAGTAACTCCGAGGTAATTACAATTTCTAAGAAAGGTATTGGAAATAAATTGTGTTACGCATGCTTCAATCTACCATAATAACCAGCAGGCTGAGAACTATCACCGGCAGGCTATTACGTAAGTACTTTGAATCTATTGATTTCTCGTTCTACCTGAGAGAAGTACAGAAGCGAACAGCCTCTCGAAGCAATCAGGAATGTCAATAGATTACGTATTCACAAAGACTAATTAACAATCACGGCCAGGTAATCTCCTGTTATATACTATTGGCAAGATCGTAATGATGTTCAAGGTGCAGTAAAGTTCAGTACTTCTAACTCTCTGTTACTCATCGCTATGTATAACGAAACATATTACATTGGATTTGGTCTTCTTTGGATGCAGCTCAACCCTTACATTCGTTTGGTAAATGAGTGAAGCATTTGAGTCATATTCTTAGGACCTCATTGAGATAAAATTTCTAAATTACCGTACAAAATCCACCACACTTAAAATAGCTTTTAACTCTCTCTACGCAAATAATTCATTGTGTGTAAAATTAACATAAACGGCACAGAGAACAACAGTTCGACAAGCCTGGAAACTACTTGATTTTCTCCAGTTCGATAATCCGGTTTTCTGTGAATTTTTGAATATGGCTTATGATAGACTATTTGGTTATGCAGCTAACATGAAACACACAAGGGGAGAACGTTCATCTTTGGTGCTTGGGGTTGTCGATTCGATACCTACTCGTGCCATGTGGACTTTGTTGTGGACAAACACTGTGCGCGTGACTCTTTTCGTGATTCCCCCGTGTCCCATCACTTTCTTCGTTAAACTAATCATCTCATCATGATGCATTCGGTCTGAGCCAAGGATCCGTAAAGGACTTAAAAAGTAAATTTAAATTCAAATGAAACACACAAATACACATACTCTGGAACCGCTCATTCGTATTGTTCACATGTTATTTGAAAATTGTAACACACACCGCAAAATGTTCACAAATGATTATCAATGTTTATAGGAAGATAAGATTAAAATTTACAATCCACTTTGATTCGAGGCAAAAGGACAATTTGAAACCGAATTTAGCCCCTTAAATTAAAAATACACAAGTAGAAACGTACTGAAGAACACCCGGAAGGTATTCACATAGATATCCGAAAGTTTGTACACAAGAAGAAAAGGATGGTACGTGGATTGATGAAGCTGGAGGGATACATACACCAGTATATACAGGGCGGTACAAAACTGTAATGCCATACCTTAATAACGGATGTAACTATCCAGCACAGCCTTAGAAGAAGCTACCCTGACATGTAACCTGCCATATACATGTTGAATGTCCCTCTGGGGTATGGTATCCCATGCACGTTTTACATGCTCGCGCAGCTGGACGATGGTTGTTGTCGGGGTCGGATTGCAGGTCAGGCACATGCCTGCATATCACACAGGTGTTCGATCAGGTTGAGGTTCTGCAACCTAGCAGGCCACGGTAGAAGGCGTAAACCGTGTAGAGCAAACTAGCGGTATGGGGACATGCCTTATTCTGCTCGGACAGTGAGTCATACAAAGTATCAGGGTATGACATAGTGCTAGGTAAACACTGAAAATATACTAATCTACTTTCACATGACATTCGAATACGTAAGTAGAACGCCTTCTACTTCTATTTAAATAATTCCATATTTGTTTAAAAACCAAAATTAGATCTGATATATAAAAGTCTTACGAAAACAAACATTCTAATCAGTAACAACATCTTCCAACAACATCATGTTTTATTCTTACTATAAAGAAATCCATTACTAAATGTATGAAATTGAAAATGTTTTGGAACTAGTAGTGCATAAGATTTACTTATAGTGACACTGGGAAAAGGGTTAACTAAGAAAACATGTTGCAAGAAAAACAAAAGAAACTTTTTATTTACGCAAGTCCGTATAATCCACAATTTGGACCTATGTAGTACACCTCTGTTGTTTCAAGACTTGCATAAACATTTCTCCTAACCATATAGCAAACAAAACGAAGTTTGTGTTCTCAACAATTCATTTTTACCTAATTTTTATTTAAATCAGTTTCCGTTGACGGTAGCTATATTGTTCATTTTGGTAAATACAATTTAATTGTTACTCTAATTTAGTCGCTACAAACTTTTATAAAGTAGATTCGACCGTGTGGAAGTTATTGAAGAAACAAATTTTAACATTATAAAGACATTAACACATCATAACTAGTGTTAAAACACGCTTGTTCAAGAAAAAGCAAAAGATGTAATCGAGTATAAGAAAGCAAGTAACAGTAGTTCACATAATATCAATACTCAAGAATTAACACAATGGTGAAAAATATATCTTATAACAATTTCTTATTTTGTGTTGGTAGATATATGTAGAAAATGTCCCTCGTTTCTCTCATCTCTCTTTCTCTCTCTCTCTCTTTCTCCCTGCTGTATGTGCGTATGTGTGTTGCCCTGCTTTATCTTTAGGGACTAAAAGTTGGGAACTTTCAAAACCATCTTTCACGCAAATCGACCCTGACTATTTTTTCGGGCGTTTCAAAATACGAGAAAAGTGAAAACTGAAAGAAAGGCCTTTTTGCCATAAAATATCTCCCCCTTCCCTATTTTCATCTCGGCTCAGTATGTTTCTCCTAACGGCTTTCAGCGCCTTTCTTCCGAGGAGAGGGGTGGGGGGTGCACATTCTGGGTGTTATTTTTTCCCCTGGTGCATGGTATATTGATCTTGAATGTAAGGTTGTATATTTCTTTCTTTCGTTCTTTCTCTCCATCTAGCACTTTCCACGCCTCGAAAATAAGACCACGTGACAAGACAGTAGTTTTGAGAGCTCGTCCCCATTAAGTCGTGTCACGCGAGATGTTCTTTCTTGAAAGGATTTTTTACCTTTTACCTTTTGGCTATCATTTTCCTGTATGTTTCATTTAACTTCTTCCCTCTTGTTAGATTCAACAAACAAAGTTTCTATCTCGTGTTGTAAATGAAGGAGTTGCTCGTTATAATTTGATATTTTTAACATCTTGTAATGGAGGAGTTTTATTCTGAACGATCAAAACGTTTCTTTAGAAACTTTAATGATATAGAAGGTTGTTTAAAACTACACTTTACAGTGACTGTCTTCTATATAATCTTAAACCGATTTAAATTCATATAGTTTCAGTTTAAATAAAAACAGAATTGGAACATGCGTTTCTACTTTTGGCTCAGATTGGATCACTGTTCAATGTTACGGTTGAGATAATGTCATTTTTGTATGTTAATAATATTCTAAGATTTCCATTTGGGAGATTTTGATAACTGAGAGAGATTTACTATATTAACTGTATACTTGCAAATATATTTGTAAAAGTTACAACATACAATCCAATACTAATTTAATTATTATATGATCACCATAACACGACAGGAAAAAGAATTGTTTCTACTTCTCCGTCAGAACAATTCGAAATGAAACTTGTATTTTGTTTAATACGGACGCATTATAAATTATTCAAGAAAGTGATTCTGACCAACTTCTAGTTTATAGGGATTTTTCATCATATGTATAAGACGGCAAAATTGTGTCATAACTTGATTAAAGAAATTACAGTTTAAAATAATACCACGCACCTTCAATTTCTATGAGACATAAAGAAAAGCATATTTTAAGACTAACATTTTCTTTCTCATTCTAATATTCTAGCGTCTAGATACAATGCATATCGGCATTGTTTACCACACGCACAAATATAAATTTATTTTAATTGGAGATCAATGAATTTAACTAACTTTTATAAATATTTTTTCATCCAACATACTTTTTCCGTAGGCTGGAAAAGAAATAAACAGGATATTTAAACGGAAATATAATTCTTCATATCACATGAAATTTGCTATTTTGTAAATATCGTAAGGTTGGGAATATTTGTTATAGTTTCGAAACAAGACGGCTTTTGGTGCTCGTATGTATGTAATGCTAAGACTTGAACACTTCACATTATCTTGTTAAGTTTTTATTGAAATTCTAATGTTATTTTGTCAACAAAAAGAAGACGAAGACGAACTTCATTATTAAAACATTATCTTTACTAAATTGAAAGAACATTATACCGGTTTGAGTAGATATAACTCTCATTGTAGGTATTGCAAAAAACAACCTTAAAACTTTAATATGTTGCTTGCAAACTGAGAACAAAAACAATGTAAATATTTAAAGCGTTGTCTAGCAACGAAGAGTAATTGCAACAACAATTCTTTGAACTCGTGTGTATTTTTTAGCAAAAATGTTCTCATGTTATTCCCAAGATATATTTGGAATTATAATGGAAATTTGCTTTCCATTGGTGAAGCTTTTACTAAATCCAAAGACTAGGAAAAGTAGAAAGCTAAAGACAATGGTGGTGAAATTGACAGTTGATATAGAAGTAAAGAACAGAGACCCTACTGTTAAATTCCTAGTACATTAATGGAAATTTCCCTGAAAATCCATTAGAAACATAAAATACTGTCGCAACACATTTGCTATGTTCGACGCTCGGTAGATATTTTAATGCAATTGGATACAGCAAGACATCCATGAAACAATCTATTAATGGTATGACATGTTTCCAGTAAACTCGAGCCCAGTCACGGATTCCTAAAGACCGTAAATGGAACATGATGTATTTCAATTGTTCTTTACTGTTTGCTGCAATGCTAGACTGAGAAAAATAGTTTTTGTAATAGAGAAACAAGTTCTTATATGTGCATCGATAAACAATTTTCTTAGAAAATAGATATCAGCATTCTTATTTAATGGAAAACAAGAACGCTGATAATTCATTTCTAAGAAAATGGTTCATTGGTGCACAGGTAAGAATTTGTTTCTCAATTAAAAGAAATATATTTTTGTTGTGTAGCTTTTTATATACTAAGTTCAGAAGTTAATTAATGCATTGTGGGCGCAATCATAAAGATAAGATAAAGTGATTTGTATGGGCGGTAACAGCACTATTGCTTACGCCCGTCCCAATACGGGGAAAGCCCGTTGCCTTCGCCACGTCTAAACATAGCTGGTAACTAAAATTATAAAATCATATAAAAGCTGATGATGTAAAGTGTCTCCAGTAAAACAAAATCGTGGTAAGAACTAAAGATGTATAGGGTATTTAGCATAAGTTAAAAATGTGAAAGCTGTAAATGGACCTTCACGAAAATAAAATAATAATACTACATCAAACTAAACAGCTAACCAACACAATCATCTCAAATAGACAAAGATAAGCCTGTCTCTTGAATAAACAAAATACCTCTTCGCAATATAGCTGATTAATCCCCTAACAATGACGCAATGTCATTGGGGATGTTATAACGTTGTCTGAGATGATTATATCCTGGACAATCTAAAAGGACGTGACAAATACTTAAAATTCCATTGCATTCACTACAATACGGAGGGTCCAAACGTCGCAACAGATATCTGCGTGTCAGGCGACTGTGTCCTATACGTAGGCGACATAAAAGTACTTCTTCACGCCTACTATCTCGGCAAGATGATTTCCATGGAGCAACAGTTATCTTAATTTGTTTCAATTTATTAACAGTAATGAAATCCCATCGTCGCTGCCATTCATTCCGTGTAACCTGTCTATAATATATCAACATGTCCTGAAATGGGACATGCTGAATGTCAATGTTAGCTCCGAAAGAGGCCTCGCGAGCTGCTACGTCGGTCAATTCATTACCATGCATACCAACATGACTGGGTATCCACGAAAAGACAACCTCACCACCGGCAGAGCAGATGGCGTGTGTTTTACATACGATATTTTGCACGAGCGGATGCTTAGAATACATATTGTCGAGGCTTTGAACAACACTGAGAGAATATGTACAAACAAGGATGCGGTTGACACTACGAACAAGACTAAAATGCAAAGCCTTTAAATTAGAGCATATAGCTCAGCAGTAACAATACTGGCTTTGGGATTAAGACAAAATTGGCGGGCTTCCCCATCTACAAGAAACGCGCATCCAACAGATTCATCTGATTTGGACCCATCGGTAAAAAGAGAGATAAAATTCGGGTACTTACTCTGCATCTCACGAAAACGTTGCTGGAACTCAATCATAGATGTCTCCGATTTCTTCAGTGATGATAAAGAGATATCAATCCGTGGGCGGGCAAGCATCCACGGAGGACGGAGACTAAAACGGACAGGGCAGACAGTTGGGCGGTCTGCATTCAGATTCTCCAACAACTCTAATGCTCGGATGCCACGTTGTCGGGTAGCGTGACCACGGCGTTCATATAGGGCTCGTTGCACTGGGTATACGACTAAGTTATGTGCTGAGTGGCTTGCTAAAGATGATATCTTAGCCAGATAGCTCAGCACATGGTACATCCTATGGATCTCCAGCGGTGGTTCGGCGGCATCGACACAAATACTGGTGACAGGGCTTGTGCGATACGCACCAGTGGAGAGTCGAATTCCAGCATGATGACCACTATCGAGTGTTTGCAAGGCTGAAAATCATGCAGAGAAATAAGCGTGACAGCCATAATTAAGCTTAGATAAAATGAGTGTGCGATAAAGGCGCAACAAGGTTGTACGATCAGTACCCCAAGTGGGATGACTTAAAACACGTAACAAATTCAGAGCTCTGGAACAGGAAATTTTAATGTGGCGAAGGTGACTACGCCAATTTAACTTTGTATCAAATAATAAACCAAGGTATCGTACCTCCTCGACGAACTGGAGTTGCCTGTCTCCAAGAAAGAGATATGGGTCAACTAACCAATTTCGTTTACGGCAGAAGTGTACATAGACTGTCTTCGTTGGAGAGAAACGAAAGCCAGTCTGGTGTGACCAGTCAATAAGACGGCTAAGCGTCAACTGAATCTTCCGGGCTGCGAGGTTGATATTCGAAGATTTACAGACAATCGTCAAGTCGTCAACATATAAAAGACCTTGCACAGGAGGGCGCATACAAGCCATAACACTATTCACGGCAATAGCGAACAGTGTTACGCTCAACACACTCCCTTGAGGTACGCCATTCTCCTGTAAATAACGCTCTGAGAAACGATCACCAACACGGACACGAAAATAGCGATCGCTAAGAAAATTTGATATAAAATGGGTCATGTGGCCCTTAATGCCCCAGATATTAAGCTGGCGTAATATGCCATATCTCCAGGTGGTATCATAGGTCTTCTCTAAGTCGAAGAACACAGCGAGAGCGTGCGGAGGAATGCGTTCTGAACAATAGACTCTAACCTGACAAGATGGTCTACAGTTGATCGATATTGGCGAAACCCACACTGATCATTAGAAAGCAAGTTGTTATGCTCCAAGTACCACGTAAGGCGTCGGTTTATCATTCTCTCAAATATCTTACATACGCAGCTAGTAAGAGCAATGGGCCGGTAACTTGTGGCGTTTAGTTTATCTTTGTTAGGTTTCAGAATCGGTATTACAATATGGGTCAGTATGCAAGACATTGTTGTGCTTCAGGACCGTCAATGGCTCGGAGCAACAGTTGCCTTGCAAACGTTTGACCCGTTCTCACACGTCTAGAATTGGCGTTTGTGAATTAATGGAAAATACATATTCACGAAAGGATGTACGCCGAGTTTGTTTCATGAGACGTCGAATATAACCTTGTGACTATCGAACTGCATTTAAATTTGCCGCTGTAGGATATCGGTTGAACACTCGTAGAGCGCGACTGCACCGTCGCCGTGCTAGTTTGAGCTCATCGTTCAACCAAGGAACAGAACACCGACGGGACGTTCGGCCAGATTGTGGGATGGAACATCTGGCAGCTCGCAAAATTTCAAGGTTTAGGTACTCAACCGAATTATTCAGGGCAAATCTCCTTGATCAACTAGTTGGACACGAGTTTCATATTTAGTCCAGTCAGCACGCTTCAGATGCCAATGCGGTAGTTTGCGTGATGCTTGATAAAGGTTTAAAAACTCTAAAATTACTGGGAAGTGGTCACTACCACATAGATCGTCATGTACACGCCATGGGTGAAAGAACTGCACTGCAGAGAGACAGGTCTATCGCTGGGTATGTGCCACTTGCCAAACTAAAATGCGTGTTAGCAACAGTATTTAATAAAACTAAGTTTGAAGCGTCAATAAAAGATTCAACAATTCTACCACGGACATCTGTACGAACATTATCCCAAATAACGTTATAGGAATTAAAATCGCCAACTAAAATTAGAGGTTGGGGTAACGGCTGCAAAAGATTCCGGAGGTCAAGGAGCGTAAAGACTTCTTCTTTTGTGATGTACAAATTCAGGATTGTAACATGCTGCTCAAGGTGGACGCGAACAGCAACTGCCTGTAGGTTCGTAGCAATGTGGAGAGGTGTTGAATACAGCGTGTCAACAACACCAATTGCGACACCGCCACATGCGCGACCATCAGTGGGACAATCTGTGCGATATAGTGTATAGTTCTAGAGGATCACAGATTCAGTTGTTTTAAACTTGGTTTGCTGAAAGCAAACTACAACAGGAGAAAGATCTGGTAGCAAGACTTGCAGCTCTTCATAGTGGGAATGAAATCCGTTAAGATTCCATTGGAGCATAGCCATTGGGATGATGATCAAGAAAAAAACCCTTCAAAGTCTAGGCTTATTAAATTTCCCTCTTTTTCCGACTATTGTAAATTCCGAGTCCATGAGATCGTCCTCAATCATATCTGATGTGAGGGATGAACTCGGCTCATTCAGCGCAGGTGTAGCCTGTTGACTTAATTGAGTAGCGATAACATTATTCAGCCGTTTTATGCTCGACATTACTGGAGACATACGATTGGGCTTCGAAATAGTAATAGCACGAACACTAGGTACAGCTCGTGGAGTCCTAAAAGATTAGTTGATTGCTTATTATTGGAGGTCTCCACGAGCAAGGTGCCGTTGCGAAGCTTTTTAACATGCTTAAGCTCACCTGCAACGTAATTCAGTTGTTTTGTATAACGAAAGGGGATAACCCCTTCAAACCACCTGGATTCTCTGTTCCGTTCTTTACTTTAATCACAAGATATCTTGTGATAGTCGGTACGATACTTGTCTGTTCCTCTACTTCGTTTTTTTCTCTTCTTTGTCACTGGTTAATTCATTAGCTGTATGCGCCTTCTTGCTTCCATCATAGACTTTATCTTCATTCTGTCTCTTCTGTCTTTTTATTTCTTTCTCCGAAGGCGACTTGTTAGGATGTGGTGGAGCCATGATGAATGAAAGCCGTAAATGCCCACACTTCTCCGTCTTCGTTCTGAGAAGCCAACGAGGTTGCCTGGTACTACCCTCATCACCCTTGTTAGCGAGCTGGAAATCGAGGCGAAGTACAATGACTTGGCGTCGAAATCACTTGCACTCCCGACTGATGGATACTTGGGACTCCCACTCTCTACAGTGTTGGTGAGACTAAAGACCCGAAGAGCTCCCAAATGGCGCACTTCCCAGTCTCAACGAACTAGACCATCCAAGAATCTGCTGCTAAGAACTAAGCGCTATCCAATGGTTCCGCCCCCTTTCCTCGGGTCCAAGGGACCAGCGTCAATGAAAATACAACCATAACACATCCTTTGTTATTGCGTGGAGGCGTAAGTCGAAGCAAGAGGATATGAAATAATGAAGCAACTGTGGATGAAAATGAGGTGAAAGTGAATCAAAGTCCTCTCTACTGGTCCTCCTTTCAAGCAGCATAGGTGTTTAGCTGCTGGGCTGATTGCAGCCAGCAAAAGCCGGCTGGACGATGGGGTTGCCAATTCCCTACGCCGTATTCGAGCAGCGATGGTCTGCTGCTCGGAATATGTGATGGTTTCATCACGTTGCGGTCCATAGACCTGCGATGATGGGCGCAATCATATCCTTGTCCTGGTCTCAGGTACAGCATACTGCAAAAATAACTCCCCGATTTTAAGTGTAAATAACATAGCAATGATAGATGTTATTCAATACTTTATTGTATACGTTGAAAGAACAATGTTTACCATTTTGTTTTCCATGGTCACATTTACAGGTACATTCACCATAATTATTTATGCATTTATAATAGTCTATATCTAAAGTATTGCATCATCTCCCTAGTAATTTCTGGCGGTGTTGCCCTGATTTCTTGGCGAATCGCAGCTTTGAATTCTTGGGTTGTCCTCGGCTTAACGTTCAGACTTAAGCCACAGTAAAATGGTCTTGTCCGGAACATTTGCATTTCAATCACGACTGATGTGTCTGCGAAACAACTTCTGTGTTATAAGGACAGAATCTCCATTTTTTAAATACGCCTCTATCACAAACACACGATGCTCAAACATTCAGGCCTCACTCACCTAACACTACTAGCGCCGGAACAGTGATAGCAGCAAATTGGGGAGCTATTTCTGCCGCGCCCTGTACATGCTTTGCATGTCCAAAGCCATGTCCACAAATTCTTTCAAAGAACTGATCCACACCCTACTCCAATTCATGATTATTATCAAAGCTTACATTTTCGCAATGGTCGTTCCTCGCTAAGGGTTTTATTTTAGGCATTCGTAAGGTTTATAGGGCTATCACATTCACCATTACACACAATGAAACCGTTGCATGCATATTTTGTTTAGCTCATAAGAATATTTTATGAGCATTATTGCGATCAGAAATATCTTTACCTTTCCCGTCACGTAGATCTCACTTCCAATATATAAGCAGAACGTTTTGTTTTTTTTATTTAAAATTTCTCCCCAATTTGGATCAGTACAATCTGGTGTCTCTTATTCATTTAATTGGATACCAATCTAAGACTTCAATTATTATCATCCAGCAATTCTCTAGCTCTGAAGAACTTCTGCTTCCTAGTGTGTATGTACTGAGGGTATTATATATCTATACATTATTTCTATTAAAATAAAATGTTTATCACAGAGTCAAAATATTAAAGACAGAAATGAAAAGTACATACTATTTCTCATGCAAAGAAAGTTCATGCACTTATCATATGTAATTGTTAAGGTTAGTTCTACTTACCAGCAAGCGTTACGGAGCTTCCTGCGGGAAAAGAAACAGCAAAGCATTAGTTATAATGCAATTACTAATAAACAAAATTACAAAGGAAAAAATAATAAATATTGTTCTTTGTTAAACACAATTACAAAGCAAAACAAGCTTGTTAGTTCAATAGAAACATTAACAAAGGAATATAATTGATTATCATTAATTGCAATGATACTGCATATTGCAGTATAGGCATAGTACAAATTATTGTGCTAATTATTTTTACTCCGCAAGCAACAGAATTTATGAGTATTCGATTATCCGAAATTTCTACTCTACTCTACTCAAATTTCAACAAAATTCATGAACGGTTTTTGGAAGTTTTTAATTTATAAATCTACATTAATTATATGCAATATACAGTATCTATAAAATTTCTTGGTAAATTCCTGTTACTGGCGTTAGAATGTCACTTTTTTATATTGAATATGAACTCTGACAAGAAATCACCTCGAATGTTTTCTTCAGTCATTAAAGCTTTCATCCCACAATTCAAATCTTCTAATTTTTCAAAGATCTAGATTTTTTTGTATTAAATTTCAAACATAGTTTTAATATCTGGTGTAGTAAAAAGTAATCCATTATTTTGCCAATAGATGGTTTCAGTGATCTGTAGCTCGCGTTGTATAAGTACGATCGGGATCAACGAGATGGCGTTCAAACGATGAGATTGAGTACTACAAACACTGTTCAGATAGTTGCGATGAGTTGACTCAGTGTTGTGTGAGCGCGCGTCAAAATGGACACTAGCAAAGAGAAAATGCGCTATATTTTACAGTTTTTCTTCGATAAAGGCGAAAACGCAAGCCAGGCGGCTGCAAATGTGAATAGTGTTTATGGTCCTGATACTGTAACAGCCAATCACGCGCAATTTTGGTTTCGTCGATTCCGTTCCGGTAATTTTGACGTCAAAGATGTACCACGCACTGGAAGGCCACGTGTCGAAAATGACGATAAAATCATGGACATTGTCGCGTCCGACCGTCACGTAAGCACTGTTCGATTGCCCAAGAGCTAAACATTGAACAAAAAATCGTGTGGAACCCTTTGCATAAGGCTGGATACAAAAAGAAGCTCGATGTATGGGTGCCACACGAGTTAACGCAAAAAAACCTCATGGACCGAATTTCCATCTGCGAATCGCTGCTGAATCGCAACAAAAGCGACCCATTTCTGAATCGGTTGGTGACTGGTGATGAAAAGTGGATCACTTACGACAACGTCACGCGAAAACGGCCGTGGTCGAAGCGCGGTGCGCCGGCGCGGCGCAAACGGTGCCCAAGCTAGGATTGACGGCCAGAAAGGTTTTGCTGTGTGTTTGGTGGGATTGGCAGGGAATTATCTACTATGAGCTACTCCCCTACGGCCAAACCCTTAACTCGGAACTATACTGTCAACAATTGGACCGTCTGAAGGCAGCAATCGCCCAGAAGCGGCCAGCTTTGGCCAATAGGAGAGGCATTGTGTTCCACCAGGACAACGCCAGGCCACACACATCGATAGTGACTCGCCAGAAGCTCCGGGAGCTTGGTTGGGAGGTTCTTATGCATCAACCTTATAGTCCGGACCTGGCACCGAGTAATTACCATCTGTTCCTGTCCATGGCGAACACGTTTGCTGGTGAAAAATTCGCGTCAAGAGAGGCTTGTGAACATCCAATGTCTCAATTTTTTGCCAATAGGGACAAGGGCTTCTATGAGAGAGGCATCATGATATTACCTTCCAAATGGCAACACGTTATCGAACAAAACGGCGCATATGTGACCTAAATCGGATCATTCTAACTATGGTAAGTCAAGCCTTCAATGTCATGCAAAAATAATGGATTACTTTTTACTACACCAGATATACGGTGTATATATAATGCCTATTAGGTTTAAATATAATTGGCTTAATATAATTTTATTATGCATGTACACATTTTTTTTCTTTAAATAACTACCGTAAAATAGAGAAAGGTAATGAAAGTTTAAACATCATATCGATTAAATAGTTCTCGTTATCAGTTCATTTGAGAATACGATAATTTTCATAACAAATTTTTTCGAATGATGCTGTGAAAACAACTTTATATTTGCGATTTATCAGGTTCAGAAATATTCTGAGAACATAAGTATTCTATTATCCTTCTTGTTAATAGTTAATAAACAAACAAACTAATAATTTGTAGTGTTAGGAACATTATTAAAGTACGTTAGAATGCCATTTTATTCAATAATAACTATACTACTACTACTACTACAACAACTACTACTACTACTATTACTTCTAATAATAATAATAATAATAATAATAAATATTTCCAGTTTATAGCTCAGGTTTATTCCAACGGAATATTTTCATTTATTACTGTTTTTTTTCGCTTTAGGAAGGAAAAATGTCTGAAAGTCTATTGCTTATTTTTTTATACATATTGCAGATTTGAAAACAGCATAAAGGTATGAAGACAAGTCACCCATTGTAATACCACGCTTATGCCTGATTACTGCTCAATAAAGTTTATTATTCTCTGTTAACTATAAAAGTTATATAAATCATTTATTAGTTAGAGACTTCATAGTTTTTCTGTTTATCATTGTGTTCAAATGTGAGAGCCATAATAGCAGCTGAATTTTCTCGTTTCTCAGAAGATACTGCAGCAAAACGCATTTACTTCTATTGCAAAATCCATTGTCCTCTATCGAATTTCAACGTAAATATTTTCTTCGTAGGTATGTATCGCAATATTAGTAAGAATAGATAACAAAAATGTCAACAGAAATCCTATTAAAAATTATTAAAATCCAAGAAAGAGTATCTGATCTATATCTTAAAATTACTGAAGTCATCCTTGTCCTTAAACGTAGGCTTGATTCCTAACTAGCATGAAATTAAATGAACATTGAATGTTACTATGACAATACATAGTTATATTTCATTGAAATAAAACGACCTGCAAACTTAATTATATAACATCGAATCTGAAATCAAGAATCACTAGTTCAATATGGAATATAAAAACAATATTTACATCTTGAAGTGTTACGTGTTAAAAGTTAGATGACAAATTTGTTATTTCAGACAGGAAGGATGCGTTAAATGAATTATTTGGTTAGTCACCGTGATTTAGTAAAGGAGGGATGACTTATTGAAGGTATACATTGTCTTCTTACCAGTGTCGTTCGCTGATTCCATGTCAGTGAAAGTTGTGTAAGTAGAAATTACAGGTGGGCCTGTGAAAGGAATAAAATATACAGTCTGCAGAAAGCTTAACAAAAACAAAAACAAAAACATACACAAAGAAAGAGGCGGAAAATTGCAGTGCGTTGGAGTGGTGAATATTAGTATCTTTTACAAATGACAATGAGCAATATGGAATTAATTTTACGTTTGCATTATAATGGAGTATTTAATATCTGTATGCGCTTAGCAACTCTCAAATATTGTGAGGGAGTGAAATTTAATATGAACAAGATTTTTTCACAAATTATACTGCTTTTGCGTCAACCTGAATCTCCAAATGATTATAGAGTACTAAAAGGTGGACAATTTTGACGCAACTTAGACTCCACCTACCTTTCAGACTCCTCATATGAAAATTATTTTAAGCAAAAGAAACAATATTGTGTTAGTACAAATAAATAATTGTCTTATATTTATTAGCCAACACACCACTGCTTGCACATTTAATAACAATAAACATACCGGCACTAGCAAACAAAGACAATGAAAGCAAACAAAATAAACAAGGGTAATGTTTAAATAATTAAAAACACGACAATTGAAAATGTATTTTTGGTGATCTTTGGATTTATTAGTAATTTCTCAGCAGAATCATATGTCATTTGTAATGGTATTGTTATTTCTATTCCATGAGTGAATGAAGCCAGAAAACCTGTTTTCTCCTTCTGACTCAAGGGAGATAATCAAAGAGAGAATTTATTGTGTACGTGGTAAAGTGATCAGTGAAAATTTTTGTTTCAATATCTTTATATTGAACTTTAAACAAATCGTTGAAGGGAATTTGGACGCTGTGCACTCAGGTAGAATCCAGAGAATGCTATACAGGAAAACATAAATCCTTTGCGTTACATAACACTGTAAACAAAAGTATTATATTTTACATTTGAAAATCTTGCGCTATTCAGATGATTAACCGTTTGAGTCATTTCTCTTCACAACACTTGTTGGTACAGAGTTTAACAATTAGCGGTTCTGGTAGGCAAGGAAAGATGTGAAACAGTTGTTGGAAATGGGAATGAAACTCAGATCATCAGGTTAACAAACAAGGCCACGGGGAACACAATACATGTTTCGATTTCCTCACTACATGTGAAAGAAAGCCAATACAAAAATGAGTAAACTAGAACACTGCATAAGGACATACTGTCCAGGATTTCCCCCAGCAACATCAGGCAATTACCGGGATGGTATCTTCAACTTAGGACCTGACAGATATAATTCAGCATCCTTTCGCCTCCCATATCTCGGCCTGACCCCTAGAAGCCTAAAGACTATAATTAAAATTAAAATTCAAAGGACATACTGTGAACAGAATCTGGACTGTAAATGTTCAAAAATTAATCCTGTAAACCAAAGTGAAAAAGTAGCGTTCAAAATTCATCTGTGAAAAGACATGATAAAATTTTCACAACTGTTGTACACCTTACATTTCTTGAGCACAAAACAGAGATTTTCAATGAAGGCAGCATCTCAGATGCAACAATATTCATTTTTTTATAAAATAGGTTGGCAACACTGACAACTGAGGCTTTTGGGGACGTATCACCGAAAATACTTTTTATTGAGTCCAATAATGTATATACTAAGTTTGGTGGTGTTACTTCTAACGTAATGTAACCAATATAAATAACTGAATTTTATAGAAAATAGCTGGCAACACTGACAACTAGAGTGTTTCGGGACGGGGATACTCACAATGTTTTTCTATTGTGTCGAATAACGTTTATGCCAATGTTGATGCAGATAGGTGTAAGATAATTGAAACACATTGAAGAATTGATATTTTAATGGGTTTCGAACACACACCCACAGCACCAATCAAGGCGATTCCAGCGGTACTTCTTAAAAACAGAAACCTCTCCGAAAGGTTTCTTCTGGATATATCTATTGTATCGCTCTGAAGCGGAATGAAAGTGCACCTATGTTCAAAGTACTACAGAGTGAAAAAATCAATCGATATTGTTGATGGCGATCTGAACTCCATTTTGCCTATAGTGGATCTCGTTAAGACGTTAAGACTTCGTGACAATATATATACAAAACCAAAAGCCGTGTATTGTGTTGCTTTCAAAGTCCATACAGAACTGGAAAACATACATAAAAATGGTTTACAGTAAAGAGTTTTCGTTAATATTGCATGTGTTTTGTACATACTTAAGTACGTCCTTAAATCTTGATATTGAAGTAGCAAATATATTTATTTGAATATAAGATTAAAAGAGTCATTTAAAATTTGTTTAGTTATGCATGTTAATTCATACAACGTATCATTATTTTTAAGCATAATCTTATTAGCACAATCTTACAGAATATTATTACACACAAAATATTCTGTAGCACAAAGCGTAAAGCCATGAGCACACAATTCGACAACCAAAGCGTGTAGTACATGACATGAAATAGCCTTAATTCTGATGGATTTACGAAAAAAATAATACAAGAAATAGGTTTAACTCGGAACTAATATGAGAGAAGGGGCAATTTTCCTTTCACTTCGTATGTAAAATTAACAGAAGTATTGTTCCTAAGGAACTCTACGTTCTATAAAAAGCTATACAAGTTCTTAAAGAGATTGGTACGGATATATCAGATTAGTATTAATTTGCAAGTGTGAGAACCTGAATTAAATAATAAATAAGTTAATCCAATTTGTTATATCTTCTCTTACAATTTGTTTTCAGATCTGGAAGTAAATAACTGGCTTACATGAATGTTAATAAAATACTAGCTTCTGTTCCTTGTCCACATCCTAGGGGCTCATACCAAACCAAAGATAAGAAGGATTAATCTGTAGGCACCAACAAAAATATACATCACATCTACAATACAAGTAAATAAAGTGAAGATAACAATGGTTCAGAGACGATGCCTACCGATCAGAATTAGCTCGAATCTTGTTCACATAGGATATTATGACTTATAATATCCTATTAAAAACTAGTGTTTTTCTGTTTTCCTCACTCTCAGCAAGCTAGGTTATTGCTTTCACCTTCATTCCACGGGCTCAGTCAAAGTTACTGACGAGGATAAAGATTCATTGAAATCCTATATAATCCATAATTGCTAAAGGTAAAAGTTTACAATAATTAATTAAAGTTGCTAAGAAGAAAAAAATCCTGTGTCGGATAACAAGAGAGTATGACATAGCTCGATGTGTAATTCTATATTTAAAATAAAATCAAATTATAATGGACAGCCCCTCGTATGGAAATAAAAGTTTCATATGTTCAAAATCCTTGAATTTGTAGCTAATATTTCGTATTTCCGAGAGGCACGTACGTTTAAGTCCTGCAACCTCTCATTTTAACTGTGATTGTTAATTCTTTTCCACAGATTAACCTAGAGGATACTGGGATGCTACCTAACATAAGGCCTTCGCTTTATCTGCTCCCAAGATTTCTCGCAGACGGACACTCGCGGCAACATGTCATTTCTTAGGTTTGTACTGAGGAAGATTGAAGACGATTGTTCAACCAATAAAATATAATAAAACCTTTTTTTATAGTTGCTGAAATCCCACAATAATATGCATATACAGTATCTATAGTCGAAAATGCAATTCCTTCTCTACGTATGGAACTGACACACACAGAAATACAGACCGTTATAGAAAAATATAGGTTCTAGAAAGAGCCAAGAGATGGCAGGAGTGTTTCAAGTTGCTTCAACGAGAGAAGACTGTGAACGAAAGGATGCGCTTGTACTCAACGTGTGGAGGGAGAAAAAAGTCAATTCTTCTCTTCTCGCTCGATTTCCGCCAGAAAAGCAGCATCATACCTCTTCATGACGTAACGATATTTTGGGCAGGGCCCCTTCTGATGTTATCACGAAATGGAATTTTTACCAAGAGAAGTGATTTACGCTTACATACACATCAGGGGGTAAAAGGCTATTTCACTATCATATGGAGCGGTAACAGACCATCTCCGAACGTTCCAGGGACAGGAATTTGAGGGAGAAAAAAAAAGGAAACTAAAAATAGCGTTGTCCACTCTCTGCCGTAATACTCCAAGCTTATGGTGACTCTGCACTCATATTCCTCTTCACTAAAAATGGATAGCACAGTTTAATAACCGATGAACCAAATATGATACGCGCTTCTTCACAGAGAACGAATACTTCTGTTTGCCCGTTACCATCATCTAGTTTGTGATGTGCATCCATGTATAATATACTGTTACTGAAAGAGTTAATATCAGTTTAATTGACTGCATGAATCTCTTTTTCTTACATTGTTTAAAATTCTTAATACTTCAAAAGGTTTTACATTATTGTTAAAGAGAAAGATGTACGTGATAAAAGATGAAGATGGGATTAAATTGGATTCAATTTTCAACCAAGGTCTTAAACTCATATAAGAAACGCCAGGAGTACTACTTTCATCTTAGTATTAAAAGTAAATGGTCGTAGATTAACTTGATATTAAGATATAAGTTTAAGTTTCTAAAGGGGTTTTATAGTATACTCTGTTAGTTGTTTTCAATATTTCAAATCACGATGAATTAAAAATTGAGATTGAAATGTTACAGTAATAAATTTTGAGCGACTGAGGTAAAAATTTAACATATTCTAAATTCAACTTTTTCTTTGACAAATTTACCTACAACGTTATATTTGAGGCGTGTAGTATCGAAATGCGTTATGTCCATTCTGGAAAATTTTGCAACATTTCAAAACACTGATTTTTTTAGTAAGATGCGTAACTTTTCTTAGATCAAAATCTGATTAGAAATTTTGAAGGTGCCATTTTTATTTATGAATAATCACTCGTCTGATAACAAATTTACTTATTTTCAGTTTTTCTGGCTTGTAAAATTTGCCAGAATATATGTAATCGGTTTTGATATTGCACGACTCATTTAATAGTTTACATAATTTAAAAATTAAACTCGTTTTTTCTTACAAAGAACTCATAATATTCCATAAGAAAGAGAAAGATCGAGATCCTGTATTAAATCTGAGTATTGTCTAGTCTACCCAATGTATTCAAAATACGTGTATCAAACGTTAGTACCGAAATGTTCTCTTAACGTTGTTAACGTACCGAAATGTCCGCCTGTTCAACGGTTTATTCAATTCTGAATAATGGTTGAGAAGAAACGATGAAGAAACTGGTTCTGTTGGCCAAAACAGAGCATTAATGATGTATATTGATATACACACATTTAGTTTCATTTTGTCAGCTCCTTTCATCATCATAAACGGTGTTAATTTTCCAGCAGTAAATTATCCAATTACTGCTATTGGGTTCGAACCAGGTACGTTCTCAACTTCTCGTTGGTAGCTCGTCGCCTTTTCCCTTCATCCATGGATCCACCTGGAGAGTCAACTACTCTTTTACTATATCTACTAACAGTCAGTCTAGAATGAAGTTTGTACGTCATATATACGCAAGTTTCGCCATCACATCAGAAAAGAGAATAAAGAATACAGGTACTTTCCTTCTTTTTTGTTATGCGCATTTTTCTTTAACACTTTGACCTTCGCTGCACTATAAAAATTTGTATTTCTCAATAAGTGTAATATGTCGCCTTAGAAAAACGCATATAAAGCAAAATCTGTGTCATAGTTGAGAACACTTCACATTAACGCCCTATTAAAGAAATTAAATGTTTGTTGAAATATAGTTTAAAATTCAATATGTTTTCAACAAGCAAACGAGAACATTAGAAAATGTAGTTAATTTCATTGTATTTGCTTTCAATTATAATGTTTAAGCAATAAAATTAGAAATACACGTGTGAAACAAAATGTATATATGACACAGTATAAAAGGAAGTTGAAATCACGACACATTTACTCCCTATCAACGAAATTCTATCTTCGTTGAAATATAGGTTAAAATTCAATCTGTTTTCAACGTGCACATAAGAACATAAAAATTAGTTTGTGTCATTCATTTTTTAATTATATTTTTTAGATAACATTAGTAAGAAACACATTAAACAAAATCTATATCATAGTTGAAAATAACATATTGAATACACGTCTTATCAAAGCAAGGACGTTTTTGTTGAAATATGGTTTAAAAATAAACTCAATTGTTTCAACCGATAACGGTTAATCACGAAATGAACCTGAAATCAACGCTGAAAACACGTACGGGTTTTCTTTAGTGAATCTAAAAGAAATCAGGAAAAGAATCAAACATGATAACATCACCTTGTAGATCATCGCACAATCTACCGATTAGTAGCTAAATATTATTCCCTGAATAATGTTCAGTAAAACGAAATTTATTTCAAGTAATTGATTTAGCGAATAACGAATTAAGATATTACAAAAATACCCCAGTGTTATAAAGAAAACGGACACCAAATATTCATATTAATATTTGGATAACTCATTTCATTGAACTAAGTTATTGATTAGGAATGTCTCATCTAAAAATATTCATAAAAAAGACGATGGAAACTGGAATTTGATTTTTTCAAATGAAAATGAGTAATATCTCAAAGATTTATACTCTTGTCGCAGCAAAAACACAACTTGTGGGGAAACTAGGCGAACAATAGTAGTCTTGTACTTTCAAGTTCAAAACTGGAATTTAGCTATTAACTATTGACAAATACAATAAGTATATTTTCTAGCATATGAAAATAACACTAAGGCCACAGATGTATTTTGTTTCTTTTACGTTATCATAATATATTAGGTACAAGGATTTTCGTATTTATGTATTTTCGTTCCTCAGGAAATTATGGAGAAACAAGGATTCTTTTGGTCTGGCTTTCTCATTATTTCATCTTTCGCTAGAAGTAATACGAACCCATAGTCTCCTTGAACGATACATCGCATGCTTCACACATATGAATTGACCCCTACTAGATAATCAAACGCAGATTTCAGACAGTAACATACCAGACGTTCCTTATTAAATCTAAACATGTAACTTGTGAAAGTATGTACGAAAAAGATAGCGAAACTGCGATTCCACTCACTCAAGAAACTACCACTCCGACACGTTTCATATTCAACGATTAGTCTAAACAAAGAACATTGTAGTTAGTTCAACTGAAGCTTTTTCACCACAAACTAGGAATTCTCCATAATGTAGTGTGAAGAACTTAATTTTCCTACTTTTAAATATTTTAAGTGAAAATTTTGTGTGTTCTAACATTTGTCTACTTTGTCCTCCTCCTACTAATGATAATAATAATAATGAAATAAATAATAACTTTTCATTTACTTTCCATTATAGATAAAAATGATTGAACATCAACAGTAATTTCCCTTAATTAGTTAGTTTGTTCTTCTGCTTCAATTATTTTTCTGCAAATATGACAGACAACCCCTTATAAAATAATTAAAAGTGTTTATTTCTTATCATTACATGAAAATAAACAAGCTGTATTACACACAAAAATATATATGAAATTATCACGCCAAAATGCAACGAGTTACGCACATTCTCACCAGGAAGCAGGACGTTGCAAGCAGTGTCAAAAGCAGTTTTGAGAACTTGTTCAACATAACAATCAGAACAATATTGTAGACAAACAAAGGTATAAATCTATTATCTTGTATGCATAAATTATGAATACAAACTAGTTATATAAACAAATTAACTTGTAAGTTAAGTAACAGTATATATAAGAGTGAATTACGTGTCTTAAAATGGTTAATGATAGATAAAAACAAAATAAATGAAGACCACAGAGAAATAATGTGCTTTGTCCATTTTTGGCAAAATCAAGATAGAGTACCATCAGTTATCCCTTTGATGGGCAAGAAGATAGCATGTATCATCTGCTAGAAGCAAATCTTTATTTGATGTGTTTCTATGTGCAATGCTAATTCTGGGCGTATAAAACGCTCTCCTGTAAAATCAATCCGAACAAAAACACCAGAGGTGCAAAAAGTGGAGCCAAGCTCTTTAGCCCTAAAAAGGTGTGAAATGGGAGACGGATGAGCCAAGTTCCTTGGTGACAGCATGTAACAGGAACAAACGAACTTGGCGCGAGGTGGCAAGGTTCATGATCCCCAAGCTATAAGGGTGGTGGGTATCCTAAAACCCACTACGTCCACCGCCACCAACCCTAAGGCTGTTGCCAGCTCGCGCCAAGTTCCTTTGTTCCTGTTACATGCTGTCACCAAGGAACTTGGCTCATCCGTCTCCCATTTCACACCTTTTTAGGGCTAAAGAACTTGGCTCCACTTTTTGCACCTCTGGTGTTTTTGTTCGGATTTCACAGCTCTTTGTACGTGTATAATATATATACTCGCTCGTTCGGCCTCGTTTAGGTCCTCGCCTCCCGTAGCTGGCTGCGCCCCCAACTTCGAGTTTTTCTGTACTTACGCCCCTTTATGGTAACCACTCTCCAGGACACTGTGCTTCCATGTTGCAGATTTTTTCCCATACCCACCACCCGTGGGAATGAGATATTTATTGAAACATAGGGAAGCTTTGCCATATTTATTGTAACCTACTTGTGATGATACAGCAAATTTGCTTCCTGCTGGCGGCCCTAAAATCCAACACCACCAACCCTAAGGCTCGAACATCATCTGGTGTTTTGCTCGGATTTCACAGCTTTTTATACGTGTATATATATACTGGGTTCGCCTCGCTGGGTGTGCTGCCCCAGAATTCCGTGTGCCTAACTTCCGTGTGCTGCCCCAGAATTCCCCAACCTCAAATTTTTAGGGCTACGCCCCCTTTATTGTGATCAGACTTTCTGGGGACAGCGCCCCATGCTGTGCAGACCTTTTCCCATATCGCCTCGGGAGCTGCACGCTCATAGCGGTGGTTTGATCTATTTATTGAAACATTTTCGTGATGGTACACCTTCATACCAAATTTCGTTTCTCTAGCTTCAGTGGTTTGGAAAATGGTATTTGGGTCGCTATGTTGAATTAAAGAAAGCGATTTTTAAAAAGTTTTCTTACATTGCCGTTACCTACTTGTGATAGTACACCTTCATACCAGATTTCGTTTCTATAGCTCGAATGGTGTGGAAAAAGTTTTTGTGCGGCCATTTTGATCCAAGTTAACAACTTTTTCAAAAATGTAAATTATTCCTAAACTACTCTTGTTAATACACCTTTATGCCAAATTTCGTATCCCTAGTTCAAACGTTCTGGAAAATGGATTATGAAGTCAGGCATTTTGGATTCAAAATGATGTCTTTGCAGATATTTTGTAATCTACTAGTCATGATATACCGTCATACTTCGAAATTTCATATTTCAATTTTTAACATCTTTTTTCTTACAGAACCTTAAAATCGCTGATTTCGCAATAAACTCTTGTTCCTGTATAGCATGCTGACGTTTTGTGACACGCGGAACTCGGCTGCATGCACTACTGTACGTGTTGATACTCCCCTCGATTCGCTCGCGTCGCTGCGCCAAGAATCCAACGGCAGGCCGCGCATCGAACTTGAGGAGTTTGGAGGAACTGCGTCTTTTTATCAGAACCAGAATCTGCAGTGCACTGCGCCACATGATGCAGATATTCCCTCATACTCCAGAGCGCTGCGTCCGAATGGGGAAACTTCCACATTCTGCCTGTATAACATGCTCCTGGCAGTGCTAACGTTTGTGACGAGTAAAAGTTGGTGGGACACGCAGGAGTATTGGAAGGTGGCGCGAGGAACTAGGCTCATATATATTCCATTTCACCACTTTTTAAGGTTGAAGGAGTTGACTGGACAGTTTGCACCCCTGGTGCGTTTGCTCGTAATTCGCAGCTTTTTACACTTGTGTAATCTATATACTCGCTTCGCCTCATTGGGGCGCTGCCCCAGAATTCCAAGATGGCCTCGCTGGGGCGCACCCCTTTATCGCAATCAGGCTCCCGCTGGGAACTGTATCCTAGTAGGGGAGACGAGCCGAATTTATTCTAACCCACTCGTAATGGTACACCTTCATACCAAATTTCGTTTCTCTAGCTTCAGTCGTTATAAAGTGGGGCTTAGGCGGGCATTTTGGATAAAAGATGGACACATTTTTAACGTTTTCTTATATTTTCGTGACATACTCGTGATGATACACTGTCATACCAAATTTCATTTCTCTATCTCGAACGAGTTGAAAAATGGTATTTCAGCTGCCATTTTGAATCAAAGATGGTGAATTTTTTAAAACGCTGTTATGTTTTCCTAAACTACTCTTGATAATACATCATTATGCCAAATTTCGTATCTCTGGCTCAAGCAGTTGGAAAATGGATTTATGACGCCCGCCATTTTGGATCCAAGATGGCGTCTTTAGAGATATTTTGTAATATTTTCATAATCTACTAATAATGTTGTACTGTCAAACTAAATTTCATTATTCTAGCGGCAGCCGTTTAGTCTGTGTATTCTTTAGGATTGGCGGCCATTTTGAATCCAAAATGGCGACTTTTTCAATTTTTTTAAAAGTTTTCTTAATTTGCTATCAATGATGTAGTTTCATACCAAATTTCACTGTTCTATCTTTAGTCGTTTAGGCTGTGTATTCTTTGAAATTTTAGGTTTGGCGGCCATTTTGAATCCAAAATGGCGACCTTTTCAAAATGTCGGAATTTTTCCTTTATCTACTTATCATCCTCTACCTTCATACCAAATTTCATGTTTCTAGCTTACTCCAAACACCCTAAACAATATGATGAGTGAGTGAGTCAGTCAGTCAGTCAGTCAGTGAGTGAGTGAGTGAGTGAGTGAGTCAGTCAGTTAGCCTAAAATGTGCAATTTCAGGGGTCCACAACTAGAACATAGTTTGAGATACGAATATGAAATTTTGTACATCTGCACATATTTACCATATCTCCTTAACGGCAAAAGCTCATATTCCTATCTTTAACATCTTTTTTCTTACGGGGTCCCCAAATCGTCGATTTTGCCATAAACTCTTGTTCCTGTATAACATGCTTCTGGCAGTGCTGACGTTTTCTGACGTGAAGAACTTGGCTCATGCACTGCTGTGCATGTTGATAAAATGAACAAAGCCACGTTCTTTTCCTGTGGTCTTCAAATTTAATAGATTTTTTTAAAAATATTCTTTCATTGGAGGTAAAGTTTCATAGAAATAAATGTAATTTCTTTCGGTAAACGCGTTAGGGATTATTTCCTAGTAGCAGGCCTTTGTAATTTAACTTAAAAATACCTATTAAATTTGATCTAATTAATGAACCTTTCATCTTTTATTCTTCTATCTTTCACTCTCTAACATGTTGGCTATTGCTGTGTAGGTGTGACAAAGACGTAAAGTTTAAACGATACAAGATAAAAAAGCATTACGGAAAAACATGGAAACAAAGACAGAAATTCATGCACTCTAAAAATGCTGGGGCCACAGGGACAATACGAGTATTGTTAAGCCATTTATCGTTGTCGTAACAAAAAAATATTGTCATATTAACGATATGTGACATTTCGGCAGTTACAACAATAAATATTGATTCAACATTGTTAATAAGGTATTGTTAAATTTACCGTATTTTTAACCATATTATTAACAATACTGATTTGTTAAAGCGGAAATAACTATAAATTATTGTTGATTTAAGCATATTCAAAGATTAATGTCTTGCGCATACGTACACCTTTACCATACCTCTTGTTATGGGATGACAAAGAAAATTAGGTCGCGATATTTATCGCCACAACAACAACAAATGAAAAGTTACTGCGAACACATGAACTTTGACCTTTATGATGAGTTCTGGATGATAATTATTGTGATGATGACGAATCCGTTGTGAGAATGTGTATTTTGTGTTATTTATGGTTGTAGTCAACAGATGGCACCGTTTCTAAAAAAAAAGATTCTAGAAGTTTATTGTTTTATACAATCGGGCCATACTTTGCGAAATAAATGTAGAATTATTCTTTGTATACACCGACATATTCTTAACGAATTTGCTTAAAGGATTTTAGAAAGAATGCCACATGAATATTTAGTCTTGCAGATATTAGTATGAGTCGTATATTACAAGTATAGCAGAGGGATTCGTCGATAACTTAACCCTTTTATAAACTGAACATGATAGTTCAAGCCTATCCGCGAGGCGGACTTCAAGTCTACCAGTGAGAAAAGCTTGTATTGATTTGCTGTGATAATATTATCACTGGAAAATGTTATTAATACAAAGACCAATTGTCGTAAAACTTACAATATCAATAGGAATAGAGCTACTACATTTCGGGTCGATTTATTGTGAATTCAACAATAAAGTATTGTAATCTAAAAGTATTGTTAAATTCACAAAACACGCTTAACAATAAAAGTTTTGTGAATGCAACCATTAAAAGTATTGGTTCAAAAATAACCACATTTTATGGTCCAGTTGACCATAATATCGTTATATCTACTATATTATTTTTTAGGGTGTGTTGGGTTAAAAACCAGTGACCGCAAGACCTGTTTTTTTTTATACCATTCCTAACCCACATCAGAGAAAAGAAGTGATCTGGTGATCAATACCATTCTTCATGCTTGTGGTACAAACGCGTACGTGATTCGAATAGCAGCTTCGAATGTCAAGAAGAGAACAGGATGGAACTCTTTATATGGAAGGTACACTTCGGGATTATATATTTCTATGTACGTGTTTGTGAGCCCTCACCTCTGGGATGCAAGAATTCTATTCGAAATTAGTATTCAAACTATGAACTTCTATCAGACCTACATTTCAGAACCAGAATGATCTGAAAATTTCATGAAAACAAAACTTCATAAGTAATATAATGATAAATATTTAACAATATATTTTTATTCAAACGATGTACAAGAGGAACATGAATCATGCGATATCTTCAAAGCTAAATAACGTTGATTAGATCTATTGGTTTAATAAAATATGTACAAAAATAATATGAATGACATGTTTACTTTTGTTTATTTAATTTCTATTTGCAGGTGGCACCATGGCGTGCTTTCGTCTCATGGCTGAGGAACGCCGTACAACGATGATATCAAAGGATGTGTAAGGTAGCAGTCATGCATTTTATTTTGTGTATAGGGTACTCCTGAAAGTAGAGACTGAGTGAAAAGCTGGTGAGACTCCGAAGATCTTTCAACAGTCTCAAATTTGATTACGGTGTTAGTAGGGTTGCATAAGAAATGACTTTTATCTACAGACACAGGGGATAGGTTAAACATTTGATAGAAGAAATAGCATTTTGTTATTAATTTAGAGTAACATTCCGTATGCTTATCGAATTTTCCAGAAAATGTAATGGTATTTCTGAATGTAGCTATTACGATTTTGAAATGCAGTAAAATAGCCGTGTGTTTATTGTAAAGAGCAGTGTTTCTAAACCACTGGGTCCTTCCTCGATGCGAAATTATTTAAAACTATGTACAAACTTTCGTATGATGAAAATATTGTTCATCAACTAGGCATGGTACCGAGATCGAGACTGGTCTTGGTCTCGTCCCGAATTCGAGACCAAGACCTAGACCGAGACTAAGGTCTAGTAATCGAGACGAGACCAAAACCGAGAGTTATCCCTTGAGACTCGAGACAAAACTGAGACTTGCCTCTCGAGACTCTCATCTCGATCGAGACTATAAGTATTATTTTCATGAATGTCGAAAATATGTCATGCTTTTGTTGCTGTTGTTTTACACTAGTAGCGGTCTTGTGACAATTAGTTTCATTCTGATTAATTTTATTTAACAAATTATGTTGTTTAAAAATATGAATATAAGTCCTATTAGTAGTCAAGTTATCAATGCCAAACTATTTTCTGTTGTCTTTTCATATAAATGTGTTGGAGATTGATTCTGGGACGGTTAAATGTACACATTTATTTTCTTCTGTGAATTTTCATCCCCATTCTTTCTCTCTGTTGATAGCCATTTACTTATGTTGACATTCTTCCATTTATATCAGCTTCTGCTAGATTGATCCCGTAAAGACCGTAATGTATACGTCCAAAAGTTAAACTGTCTAAATTCAAACATAGGTCTTTTGTTACACCATTTACTTATTATTTATTTTAATTTGATTTTTTTTTAATACTAACCTGTATCTTAGAAAAGATGGAGCTAACATATATTTCTACGTATATAGAAACAAGTAAGTCGGAGCTCAGTCGCGGGACACCTCAACGGCACCTCAACTATCTTTATAGTTCTGGTAGTTCCTGATTTGAAATTTGTCGACAGACATAGCGATTGTATAATGTTTCCCTGCACTTGTTGCTGGACCCTATGCGAAATTTCATCCATGTGTAATGGAACTTTTTTCACTTGCTACGATGTCAGAAATCATCTTCCGAAAGTTGCGTCATTTATTCTGAAATACTGTGGGTTTATCCTTTATTTAACTTCTGTGAAGTTCGAGGTTTCGCCCTCCCCCTAGCTCCACCCCCGTTTGTCCATCACACCTTAAATTTGGGTATTCTCCATATCTTACTATCCTCCATCAGATAGACTATGTTTGATTAGGATCTGAGCGACAACTATCGTGACCCTCCCTTGTGAGCTAAAATAATAAAATGGCATGGAAATCGGAATTTCTTCCAAAAGTAACCATGTTTTTTCTGTATTTTTCAAATGTGAAATGATGTTCACAAGACATTTCATTGCCAGATACAGACCTTAATCATAAACGCAACCAAGTAAAAATAAAAAAGTTTACTTTATTATTTATAACATGTATATACTAAAAATACATTACAACAATTGTAATCATGTATAGAAGAGTTAAATTACCATAAACATTTATATTCACTACGATTACCTCCAAAATTTCATTGCAAAGAAGAAAATTGCATTTACAAACAAATGTGAAAAGTGCAATCTTCATAAAGGAAAACAGATAATTGTGAATAGCAAGAAAATATTACAGTACACAAAGTGATATGTCACGGAAATGACTCTATGTCTCTTCTGGAATTTTCAATGTCAAGATTTCGCCTCAGCTGATCGATAATAGCACCAGGAGAACTACATACATGATGTACCACCCGGCGTCTGATTAATCATGAGGTTAAAGCTGCAGAATAAAGGAAATAAGATACAAATATTGAATATGACTGACGAATTCAGTAGGATAGTGTTTTGGGGGCTATAACTATTAGTGAACTCAAGACACCAAGAGTGCCGAAACCCGAATGGTAGTGTTTCAGAACTTGTATGTATCATAAAGTGTAATTTAACAAGAGTGGAGGCAGTTCTATAGGATCAAATGTATTTGGAAGCTACAGTTCTGGGCGTCCGTGAATTGTAACTCCGTAACAACACCACTTTCTGTCACTAACTGGCGGATGATACAGATGTCATAGGGCCTTGAGAAAATTCTTTTCCATATTACAGGGATCACAGTTTCTAGGTATATTGCATACAGATGTTTAAGTCAGCACAGTTGGTACCCAGAAGCCTCTAAGATGCATTTTGTTAACTCCTGTACATGGAAGAGCCAAAAATGATGTTTCGTATATCTGCACGCTGACCAATGGGTTCCTTTTGTTTTTGATGAACGAAACCAGAGTGATTAATTTCGTGTTTTCATATGGAAAGCAACTGACTCGATTTTACACTCTTGAATACGATCGGTTTTGTGGTGGTGGTATCCTTCTGTGGGATGTTATCTGAACCAGATTGTACAACACATTTGATAGACTACCGTTAAGACGACATTTTTTTAGATCTGTGTACATATAAGCCATGCTCATTCAATCATCAGTACACGGTATGACAGGAAACGGTGGTTCCTGTGCTAGCTGAAAGTCTCTGGCAAAGTTACCAGCTATACTTTGCCTGTGCCTTGTTATAGTTAGTAACAAGAAACTGTCCTGTTGTTGTGTTTTAATCGACAAACGTACCGTGCTGAAGCTTAGAGATAAATTCCTTTTGTATTGGAACTGTTGACAGACTCAGAAATTACACTTTGTGAACATGCAGATTCTGGGACACTTCAATCTGAGTTTGGTCAGTCTCGACCATATTAATAATTCCGATACACATAACATCATTCAAGTGGGTTTACTGAGCCATGTTTATTTTGTATAAAGAACGGACGCACCAGGAAAATACACACCATCCTGCTCCACTATGAAGCTCTCTGTTCTCTCTCTTAATCACCCACCGTATGCCACATGACGTTATATCTTCTGGCACCACTGCTAAAAAAATAGATGGGTTTGTGTATTCCAGAAAAGGTATGTAGTGCGTTGATGAGCTAATTCTTGATAATAAGCAAATTACAGATCAGTGGAAACCATAATTAATGAACATCTGCAAATGTAAATCATTTTGTCTGTGGATTCAACACTATTGAATCCTACTAACACTAATGAAAACAAGGAGTAAGAGAGGGATCATCAGCGAGGAAGTTATAAAAGTGATTTGTGGATTCTTAGTGTTTAGCCTTGTGAATGACTTGAAATTAATTTGATGCACTACTCTAACTAAGCAAACTATAAGCATGTATATATATATATATATATATATATATATATATATATATATATA